>APFE030847394.1:52222-78195 GCA_000404065.3 Pinus taeda | reverse complement strand
GGGAGGAATGATCTAGGTGGATATTGGTGGCCACCCGCCAATTCCACTTGGACCCCCACCATTGTTTCTTTCAGTTTTTCAATTTCCTTAATTGTAGCACATTTTACTATTTTTAGCAGTTTTTTGGGTCCTAAACTTCCAGAGCCGTTTTTCCCTAAACGACGTTTTTTTGGCAATCTACTGCTAGCGATTTTAGACACTGTTAGCAATTTTCTGTCTAAAATCGTCTTTTCCTTCATAGTCCTCAGAGAGATCTTTCCAACGGGTTATCATGTGCGTCAAACAAAGATAATATGACCAAGTTGCGACCCTAGGGAGTTGGTTGTCCAACTCACCCCAACATGGCCCATAAACTCTTGGTGTTATATCTCCTTGGGTTAGGGTTTTGGTTGTTTAGGTTTTGCTCTTATTGTTCAATAATAAAAAGGCCCTTGAGCCTCATTGTAACGCAGTTCAGAGGCATGTAGTCGGCACATCTCTTCTCAAAGATAAACTACCATTGCCCAAGATAGTCTGATTTCCATTCTGTTTGTAAGCATATTTCAGTATTTGATATTAATGAAATGAAGTGTTATTTCTACTGCATCTTTGTATTTATGGTTATATTTGTAATTTGTTGTGTTCCTATTTAAATCCGGATCATACTTGTTGTATATGTGTTTTAAACAGCTAATTAACCTCATAAATTGCTCATAAAAGGCACTCATCACTTGACACATAATTCCTCACATTTTGGTTAATTTTAGATGATCCTAAACACTTTTTTTTAATACTGATGAGGGAGCTTGGATAACATTAACAAGTTTGTCCAACATTTAGATCACCAGATCATGGGGTTGAAATATTTCTTCGACCAACCTAAGTTAAATGCAAGACAAGCTAGGTGGATAGCCTTGATCAATGAGTTTGACTTTGAAATAAAGTATATCAAGGGCAAAGAGAACAAAGTAGTAGATGCACTTAGTAGAAGCTTGTGAGTGGCACATTTAGCAACCATAAACACTTGTGAAGTTGATATCAAAGAATAGATCAAAGAAGCATCACTTGAGGATGAACATTATCATCGTGTGAAGGAATGCTTGCAACAAGAGCCAAAAGGATCATTGAGTAAGGATTTATTAGTCATGGACGATGGTATGCTGAAATTCAAGGACATATGGTATGTGCCTTGCATAGGCAACTTGAAGAAGCTCATATTGGATGAATTTCATAAAAGACCTCATTCAGGTCATTTTGTTACCAAAAAAATGATAACAACTATTCATAAAATATATTATTGGCCAAGCATGAAAAAGGAAGTTGTTGATTACATCGACAGGTGCCAGGAATGTGAACAAGTTAATGTGGAGTGTAAACATCCAACGTGATTATTACCGCAATTTCAATTCCTTAGTGGAACTGGGAAGTCATCTCTATGGACTTCGTTACAAGATTGCCAAAAACATCTAAACAACATGATGCTATAATGGTGGTAGTGGACAAGTTGAGCAAGACAACTCATTTTATAGTTGTAAAGTTCACCCATAAGGTAATTGACATAACTTAGTTTTTCATGGAGGAGATATTTATACTACATGGTATGCTCAAGAACATCATTTTGGATTGGGATGCCAAGTTCACCTCAAAGGTTTGGAAAGAATTGTTTGTTGGTTTTGGGATAAAGTTAGCGATTAGCATAGCATATCATCCTCAAATGGATGAACAGACTAAAAGAGTAAACAAGGTTCTGGAAGACATGTTGAGAATGTATGTCATGCATCAACCCAATAGGTTGGAAGAGATTCCACCCTTGGTGGAATTTGCTTACAATAATGGGTATTAAGAATCATTGAAGGTGAGTCCCTTTAAGGTTTTGTATGGCAGAAAATGTAGCACACCCATCAACTAGAATGATCTAGTGAACAAGGTGGTTCCTGGACTTGAAATGATTAAGGAAATAGGCAAAG
Organism: Pinus taeda; assembly: GCA_000404065.3. Classification (NCBI taxonomy): domain Eukaryota; kingdom Viridiplantae; phylum Streptophyta; class Pinopsida; order Pinales; family Pinaceae; genus Pinus; species Pinus taeda. The sequence continues at coordinate 76,249 of APFE030847394.1, read as the reverse complement.
AAGTAATTACTATTAGGCATAAATTAATGGCAGCTTAAGACATGCAAAAGAGTTATGTAGATCAGTAGAGAATGGACAAGGAATTCCAAGTGGGAGAGAATGTGTATCTATACATCAAACCAATGAAGAGTTCACTGAGAAAATGATCTTGTTCCAAGTTGGCACCAAGGTTTTGTGGACCGTTTCAGATTTTGGAAAGAGTGGGGCCAGTGGCTTATAGATTAGCCTTACCTCCCACAATGAAAGCACATGATGTTTTCCATAATATTTTGCTGAAAAAGTATGTGTTTTGTTGATTGCTTTGTGATATAGGTGGAATATGAGGGAGAATTCCAATAAGAACCACACTACGTTCTAGATCGGAGGTAGATCGAGTTTCAAAATCGAGTAATAGAGCAGGTCAAGGTGCAATGGAAGCACTTGTCACCAAAAGAAGCCATTTGGGAAATGGTTGATCAAATGAGGGTATCTTAACCATTTTTGTTTACCATGTAAATGAATGAAAATAATTATGTATATATAAAGCTCATGATTGAATTTTGTGTTTAGTGTATAGAACGCTAAGGATAGTGTTCCCCTAAGGGGGTGGGATCTATAACAACCCTTTTTGTTATCCCTCTTGTGTATGTCACTATGAATATTAGTTCATGTAAATTATGAGTAAATACAAATAATGACTAAGTTGGAGAAGACATGGATTCAAAGTTTGAGGAGAGGTTGGTTGGGATGTGATTTACCTAGGCCACTTCTTTTATTCATTCTACTTATCCCCTAATTGAATTAAAAAGGGTCCGCGCAGTAGACAGGGAGGTTGAGTATGGGCCAATTGACTAAAGGACGAACCCCATACTGCCTTTGTTTTCGTGGAATGTGTTGGTGGAGTAGTAGAATGAGCACAACGAGGATGAGGATGAGGAGGAGGATGCAGTATGGAATAAGACACACAACATAAGTGGATGGAAGGACATAGAGAGAAACGAATATGGGAGCTCATAGAGGAGCGAGAAGAGAAGAGAAGAGAAGAAAGGATGATGGTCCCTGTTTTTTTCGGTGTATGGCCAATGTTGTTTATTTGTTTTGTGATGAGCCAATGAAGAGTCAGTGGATAAAGTGATTCAGTAGTGCTTGTTGTCTTAGCAGAAAAAAACTCAAAGTGCTTGCCTTGGGGCTGATAAACCACTTAGAGCTCGTTGAATGGGTTGATAAACCACTTGGCAAGAGGAGACACTATGGTGCTTACTACTAAAGGTAGTTGATAAACCACATGGACAATGTGCTTTGAACTCATGTAGTGGTTGCCATGAAAATATAGCTAATAAACCACCTTTAGAGTGAGACCATACTCTCAGACTGAGTAGAACTTCACTGAACCTAGGTTGAACCCATGTGTTCAACGAGGCATAAGAGTCACTGTGTTGTCTACTATAGGAGGCAGTTGATAAGCCACCTGGATAGTGCACCCCCTTTATGATTTGGTTGACTTGTTATTGGTGTGAAATTCCCATGAGCACTTAACTCCTTAGACTTTTGATCTTGCTCGGTCGTGGTCAGTTGCAAGAAATATTGCGATGTAGTTGACCTATGTTTGGGTGGAGAGTTGAAGTCCCTCCTTCAATTGCCAATCATTCAAGTTGATCAGATAAGTGTATTTTCTCATGTATATGTTGCACCACGAATGATGAATAATGTTTAGTATGTGTTATGACAATGTTTGCATCAACACTATTAATTAAGGAATATAATATTCTTGTTCATTTATGATGAATGTTTCATTTATATGTTCTAGTGGTTATGAGGGACTTGCTGGTCCCTGTGTTGTTATTGTTCTCATGAGCTACAAAGCTATTTCCATGGTTATTTATGATTGCTTAATGTGCTTAGTTAATCTGTTACAATGTGTGATTTCCATTATCAAATATGTTGTGAATGTCATAGATCTCTGTTTATTGAAGATTGTTAACTGCCTTTCCTAATAAAGGGTTATGGCTAGTGCTGTGTAATGTATGATAAATAATTTAGACCTAATAGTATTTGTTTGAGGTCAATGAAATTGATTTATAGGTATGCATGATGTTGTAGTGCCTGAATGCACAAATAAGTTTTAGTTATAACTTAACTTGTTTTAGTATATGATATTAGGCATATTGGTAGATCCATTAAATGCGTTATGGCTAAGGATATCACCTTGAATGTTCAAGCTTAAATATGGATTTATCATTACAAAATTAATGTTATAAGCAACACCTTGCATCAAGGAAGTTATAGTCAAATCCCTTGAAGTTCTCTTATTCTATCAGTCTATAAGTCTAGGTTGTAGTTGACATTTGTATCTGGGCCAGATACTCTTTTTAAGTCCTTGTTGTTTAGTGGATCTGGATATGCAAAAATGGGTGGATGCATTCATAAATCTGGGCTTCCAGCTAGTCAACACTTGTGCACTTTGGAATAAAATCAAAATTTTCGCAATTAAGTTGATTGAGTAGTGATATCCAGTGAGGGCCCCGCTTGGGCGACGTTGGATGTTAAATTCATTTGGTGAGTAAATCTGGGTGATTCGGGTGTTTGTGCATGACACAAAAGTTTGTGACACGGTTGTCTGTAGAGTCAAATATTTATGTTAGTGGAAGAACAATTCAGGATTCAGGGGATCCAAGTGTGTGTCAAGGGTGCACACTTGTATGCAAACTAGATTTCTCTTATGGGCACGATTTAATGTAGAAATATAATTAAAGTGTGAAGGGAACGGGTCTTGTGGAACTTGATAGCTTGGGTCAAGGTGGTTTATGCCAAAGAGGTCAGTAGGATTACGTGGATGCCATGTGGCAGTCCTAGTTGATGTGACGAAATTAAATTTCTCAGTTTTCAAATGAAACATATCTTTCTATTTGGGAATTAGATAGAGATAAAATTTATATCACTTGATAGCTCTCGACGAGTTGAGTGTAATGATGATACCATAAATTAATTCCTCAAACTTCAGAGAAAAAAGATTTTTATAACCCCATTTCCATAATAAACTATGGAAATCAGATTAATTAAAAAGATACAGCGCCCACACTCCGAAAAGACACTAAAAAAATAAAAGGGAGCACTATATAAACCATTCCATGAATATTTAAACTCGAGTGACCTTTACACAATCTTATTCCATGAATATTTAAACTCAAGTGACCTTTACACCATCTTAATAATAATAACATCGACTTTGTACAACCTTAACAATAACATGAGTAAATAAATTTTCTACCCAGCATTAAAACTACCCTATCGTAAACTCACCATAATGGTTGAAAAGTTGAAAAATAACAGGCATTTATTCATTTCCAATCCACATGGAATAATTTGATTATCGGCATCTTTATATTTGGAGAGAAAAGAGTATTCCACATCGAATATTTTGGTTATTGATCTCTTTATGTTGGGGAAGACAGTAGCAATAAATGGCCGAATGAATTAATCAACGATGAAATGAATTAATGAATAAGCTATTGGATCTAGGAAGGGTTTTGAGGCTGAAAGTTTTGGGCTCTCATTTGGGAGTTACATTCAACCAAGCTCATCACATGGCGTCCGAGAAGGAAGCTGCTCTTGCTGCCACACCACCAGAAGATGATAAACCTACAATGTAACCATTTTTTTTCTCGTACCCTCATATATTTTTGGCCGGATACTCCAATTAAGTTTCGAACTTTGGCGGGTGCAATTTTGATACTTCTCGCTTCCAATCACATACGCAATTCTGTTACATTGGTTTCTGGCTTCAATTTTGATACTTCTAGTTTCCAATCACACACGCAATTTTATTACAGGGGATTCTGCAGCAGCCCGCAGCTGTAATAAATATTATTATTTTTGCAATTGTATTCAACCCTGTCTCTCTGCGCAATCTGACTTCATTAGGGTTTAGGGTAGCGAAAGGCATTCATCGGACTTTATGAAAATATATTTTTATCATATATGCATGATTGTTGTTCCACGAAAGTCATATTCTATCCCGTGTTCATTTGAATTGTATCGTGTAGATAAAGATCAAGAAAGTATTATGTGAATGTTTGGCCAATGTGTAAAGAGATTTTAACAAACGGCAAATGAAATTTCTTTATGGAATTGTTAAAATAACTGGAGAATAATAATCTATGGACGATTTAAAGGCAACCATTTTTTGCCCTGCTCTGTATGTCATATGTTCTGCTCAACTATGTTACCAGAAACTTGACCAGGAGACCCGTTTCTTGTTCCGTTCCTGTTATAGTACATCACCGATAAATTTTATATCTATGATATATGCTGGGAGTTGGGTTCACATTTCTCATCTTCAAAATCCCTTGGTCCCTATTCTTCTTCCGTTCCCGTTTTGCATTCTCTTTTGCATTTCCTGTTACTGGAAACATAATTGTTCAAGGTCCTTATATGTAGTCAAGGCAAGCTAGAGGTAGTGGACTGCCTTTCTCGACAGTACCTTCTTCAGATGTTGGGACAGACCCCATGATGCGTAGATCTGGCATACTACTCTTTCAAATAGTACCATGGCTACAAGAATGGCAATCTTCATTATCGCAAAAGCTCAGTCTCTTGATAAAGTAAACGAGTGAGGGGTTGTCTCGAGGGCTTGTGAAGCTTACAATGATTAGCACAAACATTAGAATCATAATATCCCTTAAGACATTATAACCCTCAAAATTATTTTGGTGAGAAAATGTATTGTCCAATGTCAAGTTAAATCCCACATTTCCTTTTGCTCTGAATGCTTATATGCTTCCTTTCTTTGGGAATGTGAGCAAAGATTGATGGAAGAATGTCTGGCAAGGAATGCTCTTACCGGGATGTCATGATGGTTCTTCTGTTTTGGAGGATCGCAAATTTCAAGTATTCAGCTGTTTTCCTTGGCATTCTCTGGAAGTAGGGTTTTACTTGCATTCGGTTGGTGTGGATTTGTTTGATGTTTGAACCATGCATATCTGTGTTAGAACCTTATGATTGCATAAATATCCTGCGATTAAAGTAAGTCTCAGGTAAGACATGAACACCTGTATTTTGCAGGTGTTGCTTTCTTTAAAATACTTAAATGATTACTGAGATCTCTTGGTTACACGAGTAGCCTCTAGTGGTTACACACAACATGGCCCATTTGTTATTTCAAGTGTGACTGATTGTATAAAAGCATCTATTTGCCATTTTAACTACACTTTGTCTACACCTATGGGTTACTACATTAGATGCTTCGTGGACATTCTGGATTTGAGTTTTTTTCTAATAAAAATTAATTTTTGATAAAAGGACAATAGAGAAGATCTCATCCCTGGACCATAAGATAGTTTCTTTTTGGACTGTAGTGCATAGTTTATTTTTGGACTGTAGTGCACTAATCAAAGGCTGTCTATTATAGTCCAGTAATTAAAATTCCAAGCCTACCTACGGGCTACAGATAGTAAGCTATGCAAAAGTTTTAATATATTGCTTTGAGCAAATGTGGATTTCTTCTAAAAATTACTAAAAACAGAGTCTAAAGACATATCAACCAAACTTACGCATATAAGTACATACACATGCACAAATATATATGATCAAACGTGGCCATTTCTCGTATATCTTTTAATGATTAGAAAGCCACGCGCATGAAAATTTGACATATTCATGTCTGTTTTGTATTATAGATTTGACAAAATACTGCAGAAGGAGATTCCCAGTACAGTGGTTTACGAGGATGAGAAGGTACTGATCTCAGCTTTAACATCTGATGTTTTTTTGAGTTGAGCAATATGTGTTTTAACTTTTAAATAATCTTTTCAAACTTTTTATACATGCTAGATTATTTTGTTTGATATGTAAATGTTTAAAGAGAACTAACTCTGCCTGTATGTAGCTGGTCCAGTTTAGTTGGAAATATGTCAGTGTACATATATCTTTTAGTGGTTCTTATCTTAGAATATTGGAAGCTTATTCATGGATGTTTCTAACATCATCATGTTAGAAACACTTATAGTTCAAGCTAGAGTTCACAACCAAACTGGTCATACACAGTGGATAGCTTATTTCCGAGCCCAATAATGAATCATAATGCTAGTATGGACAAGTTTGTTGTTCCGATCTTTTCAGGGGTACAATGGTATGCTAGACAATGTGATTTCAAATACCTTGAGCAGGAGAATTGCTACAACAATGATCCTTGATACCACCATTTTGGTGGATCAAGTCTAATGAGTTGGAGATGTATGAGAAGCTATGTTATGAGAAGGTTTGGGTTTACGTTCTGAGATTTTATAATGATGCATGCACATGAAAATAAACACTAGATATGGTGGAGAATCTGGAGATAACGACATATACTATTAATGACATAGCATCCCAACAAGATTAGCCTGAGGTAGGCTACCAAAGTACAGTGAATACATGTCCCGCTTTTGATCTCATTGAAAATTACATCATTTATGGTACCTTTAGATGGTTGGGATTGCTAAACACTTAACTAACCTTAACAATTGTTATCATTATCTTCAATGCTATCTTATATTACTAACATGTTAGAAACCAGGTCACAAAATACATAAGATGTAACATCAGAGTTCACTGTTTTCCCCTCCAATACCCTCCCTTCAAACAAGATTTCCAATAAATTTGTCGATGCATATTTTGAACAAGATTACCTGTAAACCAACAATGACTGCCTTTAACTCAGATTACCCTAAACTGCCAATTGATAGGTTTTGAACTAGATTACTCCAAACCATTTAGGAGATTTATTTTTCCTCATTCATTTTCTTTAACTTGATGTGTAGCTTGACTTGGCATGCTTCTAGGTCAAAAAGGTTGACCAGACATATTTTACGGGGTGCATTTCATTGCCTAGTGCTGAGTTCAATGGTCTTAATGTTGAAAAACTGGAGTGTCATCAATCCCAATACCTCAATAATTGTTGAACAATCCCTATGACCAAAATCAACATATTCTTAGTTTTTGCAGATAACATGTGCTCTAAAGCTTTAAATATCACCTCTCTTGTCTCAGTAATCTTCTCATCAACACCATCTCAACCCGACCATTTTTTTTGCCCTAATGTTCTGTTCCACATGACTCCCATGTGCATGCTTTGGTACAATTCTATGTGCCCATTGTGTGCTTGCCTTGGCCATGATCCTGCCAAACAATTTATTTGCTTCCCGTACATTTTCAGAAACATCTATAAGCTTCCTTCTAGATTTCTTTGCAACGTAGAAATTAAATATTTCACTGTTGCATTCTGTTGGATCCCTCTACCATCCAAGCAGTATTTTTAATGTTGTTAGAATTTACCTATGCACCCATCTGTCAAACCTTGTTGAAATTGCTTATGTCCCTTCTGCTTGCCAAACATCTCTACCGATTCTTTCCAGTTGTTTGTATATTAGATTGCCTCCTTTTTTTATCTTGTTGCTTTGTTGTTGCCAATATGCATTAAAATATCTTAGGCTTACATTTATTTGTTTCCTACAACTGTTGTTTGAAACCACCAAGACTCTATTGCCCCTTGTCTGCCAAAAATACTGGTTTGTCCCACACCACTCGCAAGGTGTTCATGTTCATGCTAGGGCACTCATTTCCATTAAGAGTCTAAGAGATAGAGGCACAAGTCATATCTACATATCTTATTTTCATGGAAAATGTCCTTGTGGAAACCCTCCAAGTGTTTCCTCACATTTTGTGCATAATGCCTGGGGTAAATGTCATTGAAGTAAATATGTATTCCAAACCTAGAGGGACTCTACTGAACTTGAACCCATGACCTCTCCAGGATCTCTACCCTGAAACTGGTGAGTTCAATGTCAAACTGATTGCGCTAACCCATTTGGTTTCAAAATGTCTGGAAACATCTTGTCCCACCCTCAAGCAGCTAAGTGAGAGTGAGATTGGTAGTACCTTGTAACCTTAATTGGTTCATGAGGGGCAAACATGTCACAAATGGGATTTGAACTTGGGTGGGGAGTATAGCAAGTTATCCTCTTAACTACCTAGACACAATTGAAAAACATCAATTCATATATATTATTTATTTATTTTTTCCAAGTTTGTACTCAGGACTTAGTCTAATATCTATTGTACTGCATATGCCCATGCTTTTGTTGATATCATGATTCAACTACCGCTGTCATACTTGGGAGCCGTTGACATTTTCTCAGTTTTGCTTGTAATGCCTTTGTGTTTAGTGTGATTGTCAAACTCGGTTTTTGATTGTCTAAATACAATTGTTTAGACTTGGGAGAGTTCTTAATTTGGACAAACCACCTCTATTGAGGCTTGTGTGGAGTTTCTAGTTTTGATTAATTTCTTTTTTTCTTCTTCCATGTAGCCAAGAGCCCCACCTTTCAACTCGTAGGTAAGGGCAAGATATTCTTTATGGCTCAATGCGTTCAAAAACAAGGCCTGAAGGCATTACAAAAATATACTGAATATGATCTTAACATGTCACTTGTGGGAACTTGGGTGGGAAGGATAACAATCATTCCTCCCAACCACCCAAGAGAAACCCAATTGACAGGTCTTGATTAATTTCTTATGTTTGTTTCTCTGTTATTTTTGTGTGTGCTTGCTTGTTTCCTCCATTTAGACCATTTACCATTGTTGTTTCTCCAAGCTGTGTTGGTTGTGTGACCCATATTATTTGATATGCACTGTCATCTCATAGAATTCGTTGTTGCTGTTCTATTTTTTCTTTTGCATTTACGTTTTATTTAACATTTCTAGTATATATTGTAGTTCTGCTTTTTAATTTTTAATTTATGTTAATAAGTTTTACTTTCTCTTTTTCTAAGGAGAACTTCATGGGATTCCATCCCCCTCCCACGCTGGAATATGTGGACGATCAGTAACCTGAATAGCAACTTGTAACCCAACAGGACTTTGAAACAGTTTGTTTGAACTGATGAGCCAACCTGCTGGTCTTCCCTAAGTTTTACTGAGGTGACTTCGATATCTATATATCTAAGGGAATGCATGCAAATGTATTTCCATTGCCGTGCCTGTTGTCTAGCGACTGCAATACATAGGAATAAATTCATCTATGCCATTGCCTTTTGTTGCATGTGGATTTGATATCCCATCCCCTTTGATTTTCCGATACATGTATTTAATTTGAGGCATTTCTTGAATGACCTAGAATTGAGTTATGATACCATAATTGATTTTGCACAAACATTTGAACTTCAAAGTAAACACAGAATATAGTGGAGAGAAAAAATAAATGCCATCATTAATGTTGTTGCAAGAATACAGAAGGGTTAGACTAAGGTAGGCCACCCAAGTACACCAAATACATGTACCACTCTCATGCTCTCACTTTTTATTTACAGCACCTATTATCAGGAAATACCTTTGTTTGGAAGACCCCAAAGGTGTGTGGATAACGTTAGGGAAATTGCAATGTCATGTCACACAGTCCATTTCACTTCAGAGTAATTCTTTTCTAACCTCAAGGGAGTATCCATAAGTAATTTGAGGTCTCAAACTTCAAAGCTGAACTCTTGGGTGTATGTTTGACATCAGATCTGCAAGAAAAGTTTGCTGTTGTGCATTCATAAACTTAGAAATATGCAACTAAATTGTCAAATCAGCAAGCTTAAACTTTGAATTTATAATTTTATGTGTTAGTATAAGTTGGAAAATTCATAAATTCACTATTATCCTGTTATTTCTGCAATTGAAGTTGCAGAACAATGAACTAAAATTGCCATAAGTGCAAGGAAAACACTTAAAATCAATCTCTTACTATTGGTTTTAAGCAGCGTTATGAAAATCATGATAAAATCCTGAAAGAATCATGCGTTGAAGATTTTTACCCATCGGTGATTTTATCGCTAGTAAAAAATGGCTATTTTTAACAAGCCGATTTTTTTTTGGAATGATCCAAAAAATTGTGGGCCAGTGGACAAAGGCTCTGTTGACCACACTTTGTCAACAGTCCAAGGAAGCAGAGTGCAAAGATGCGAAGGAATTTTTTCAAAGTTCAAAGTCATCTTCCAGCATTGTGTTATCATTGTAAATCCCAAAGCTAGGGTGTAATTCATTGACAAGCTCTTAGGTGAGTCTAATCCCAAAGCTAGGGTGTAATTCATCGACAAGCTCTTAGGTGAGTCTTAGTGTTATATCAAGTCTTTGTAAAAGTGGTTTGGGAATAATTTAAGCACATTTGGCTAAGTTATTTTATTACAAACCACTTGGGCTATATTAGATCATATTGTGTTGTAGAATTGATCATATTGTGTTGCAGAATTGGGTAAAGACATGAAAGTCTATATGTAAATGTGTATTCCCCCTTTGAGAGTTGAATTAATTGTAATATTTGATGAAAATAATATTTTAGTGCATGGTCCCTCATGCTTAGGCACCATGGCTAAAATATTTGAGGGTGAAAAAAATTATTAATCCCCTCTAGTGTCAATTAATTAATTTTTCTGTCTAAAATATTTAAAATCTTAAGCTAGAAAATTAGTTAATTTTGAGTCTAAAATAATTCTAGAGAACTTATTTCTTCTCCAAGTGGAAAATAATAAAATATTCGTGGGTCAAAGAAAAGTCAAATTTTGGAGGTACCCACCAAGGCAAAAATGGATATTTTAAGAAATCTGAGCCCTTGGACCTTGGTTGTTAAGCCAAAGTCAAATTTTGAAGAAATTAATCCAAAATATTAATTTTTGGATTAATTAAAAGTGGATTTTAAGAAAATTTCGAATTTTCTCAAAATTAAAAAATCGGTGGTGGAGATTAAAAGATGATCAAGTTATTTTCAACGGTTGAGATTATTTTGACAGGGATCAAGCCAACTAGCCGTTATTTTCCATTTGGAGGGATTTTTCTATAAATAGAATTCATTTTGCTTCTATTGAATATCTTTTGGATGAGGTAAATTTTGTAACGTTGGTATTGAGCCATTTCTCTGTTGGGAACATTTCTGTATCATAATAGAAAGACTATGGGGTTCAGTTCATGGTGTTTTTCTTCCATTGATCTGTGGTATGCGCTTTCTTATATTATGCCAATTTTTATGAATTGTTATTTCATTTGTTGGTGATAAGAACATTCCATATATATATATATATATATATATTTTTGTCTTAGGTGATCTGATTCACCATATGATCTGACAATTCTACTTGAGGAAAATTATAGAGATTTGCAGGGACTTGGCCTTCGGGCTCCAAGTTCAAAGATTGTGGGGAAGAGCCGACTGTGTTTGGGCTCTAAGATTTCTATATGGCATTTTAATTTTGCATGAGGGTTTTTGGCCAATATTCATTTTTTTCGAAAAATACATTCATCCATTGCTATTACTCAAAAAATGTTTCTCCAAAATTTTAAATTTGCAAATCTTGTCTATTTGTAAATAATTTGTAAATTATTTCTAAAATATTTCCAACTCATTTGTTTTGCAGCAATTAGGGTTTTATTATTTTTTGGGGTTTTTATATTTTGTATATATTTGGGATTTGTGGGATTTTTTGATTCATTTGTGTAGGTGAGCTTTAGATTGATCAAAGGGATTTTTGCTGGGATTTTTTAGGCAGATCTAGGCTTAGGAAGGCAAGATCTAAGCTCCATTCATCCTTCAAGCCCAACGTCCAGCATTTTGCAATGTTTTGTGGCAAGTTTTGGCAGTTGCAGACATCGGAATTTTTTTTAGCCCCCAAGGCCTAGTTGTCCAACTCTTCTAGCTCTAGTCGTGGGCCTACAAAGGTTTGACCCCCCTCTAGAGGAGTCGTCCAGCCTCCTGGAGGCCTCGACCCTCCTCCTTCACTCCTGCCGCAACCCTTTTAAGGGATTTTCCCTTTGCAACAACCCTTTAGGGCTAGGCCGCATAGGATTGCTGGGGAATGTTGCCCGCCCCTCCCTTCCCCCTCTGGCTCCTGCTCCCAATTCGCGCTTCGAGCGGGAGTGCGCTCCCTAAAAAAAATGCTCCCTACCTTTTTGTGAGCGTTTAGTCATTTTTGCAGTAATATTCCAAATGCATTTTTTTTCAAAGAAACAAATAAGTTTTGAGTGGGGCAACCTAATGATCAAGCCTATGGCCCTAGTATTGATATGCGACTCATGGTAATGTTAAATTCTTAAAGTAAAAGTGACATTTTCCTTAATCTTCATTTTCATTCTTTTACTTAAATTTTTAACATTACCATGAAACGATTCAGGATGTTTGAGAGTGGTTGCGGCCTCATTGGATTTCATATGGAGAAAGTAGAATTTTAGATTTCATTCAAAATCTAGTGGACTTATCAGTTTTTCAGGATTTTAGGATTGGGTGGATTGCATTGTTTCCATTGGATTTTGTCATGTATTACTTGTCTTTAATCAAGAGCACCAATCCCTCTATGTACCTTGATGTTAGTGGCATTGGTTGTCGAACTCCTGTATCATGATTCATGACCCTCCTAAAAATGTACGCATCACTCAAACAAAATCTTGACTTGACATGCTATGCTTTTTCTATCCTATGTCAATGCTTAGAGGGTGATATTAATGAAAAATATCCCTATACAAATCCAGAGGTAATGACAAAGATACTCCTGGATATTAATGCTTAGAGGGTGATATTAATGACAAAGATCCTGATTTTCCAACAGGACTAAAAAATTAGACATTTCTCGTGGTGGCAAGAGGCCCAAGCATTGGCAATAGATAATAGATTTACTTGTCTTTCTAGTTTCTAGTAGTTTTATAACTATTGACTCTTTCATATTTATTATGATATTTTTTGTAAACAATATATGACAATTTAAGTTTGAAGTTTGCAATTACAATTCATTAGTAATGAATTATGAATATGATGTTTCATGAAAGTTGAAAGTTGTTTAATTTAATTTCATTTTATTACATTTAATTTCATTTCATTTTATAACATTTCATTTCATGTTAGATATTATTTGTTGTAATGGTTACACTTAGCTTACAAGTACAACTTTGGTGATCAATGATGATAAATGCTATATATTGAATTTTGAAAGCTTGAAATTTTAAGATTGATGAATTATGAGACTCAATATGTTGTATGTTACTATGTTACTAACTTGTGGACGTGGTTGATGAAGATTATAACTTCTAGATGATTGTTGTTATATGGTTCAATCTATGTCTTTTTTGTTTGTTTGTTAATATCTAATTCATCATTCTACATGTTTTTGTTGACATATAGGCATCAAAATATAAAAAATATATATTATATACAAAACACTCCCAGAATCACTCCCAAACGGGAGCTTTTGAAAATGTCGCTCCCGCTCTTGCTCCCAAGTAACCTTGAGGTCGCAAGCCTTAAGGGCCATTTCCCTTGAGCCACAACCCTTGGAGGGTTTGCGACTGGACTTTAGGGGCCTCCTCCCTCAAGCTGCAGGCCTTAGAGGCCTTACAGTCCTATGCCGCATGCCTAGGAGGGCATTTAGCCCTAGTTGCTAGCCCTATTGAGTCTTTCCCTTCCTCCGTTGGGGTTTTGCAATCATTTTAGCCAAGTTATGGGGTTTTGCAACAATTTTTCAGCTAATTTTTGTGGTTGCAAGCTTGGGGCATCATTGAAATTTTTGGCATTTGTTTATGGTAATTTGAATCAAGAATTTTGAGTTTATTGGGCTAACACTTGGTTTTGCAGATTAACTAGCTTGTTGGGCTAGGGTTTCAAGAACCAAAGTTGACAAGCAAGCCCTCAACTAGCCATTGGTTGGGCTGATCCATTTATTTTTAAGTGACAATTTGTGTTGCAGGTCATTGGGCCAAGTCTCAAGTCATTGGAAAGAAAACTAGTCACCAAGCTAGGCCATTTGGCCTAAGGGTTTGCTCTCTTTCCCCACATTTTCCTTGCTGTTCTGTGTTCAGTTCTGAATCATTTTGTTACAACAATGTATTTATGTTAAGTTTAGGTATGTTCTATGCTTAGCGCAATTACTTCTAATTTTTCCATATTAGCCCAATGACAATGTTCAGATTAGCAATCACATCAACATGATAGTAAAGTGCAGATAAAACATAAACATAAATCGCAGAAAACAAGCCAAGACAAGAGGACACAAGATGTGGCACCAACCAGGGACAAACCCCAATGTGGTGAAACCCTTGATCATTTCTTCTTATATTCTTCAATAGTTTAGCAGAGAGAGGGAGATAGTACATATACATCAGAAGTCAAGGCTTTGACTTGACAAGATCAAACATCAAAGATCTTCACCATGAAGATGACACAATGAGGTTGTAGATTTGATGACAAGGACTGCATATCCAAACTCAGGTGAATGCATACTTATTCAACTGATTCTCCAAGGTGATTCCATCACCATGCTGCATCCAACACTATGCTGCATCCAACCATGCTGCATCTAATAGAATGCTGTCCTCCTCCTGCAGTACTAGTAGTCACTGCTACATGAGATGATGCATCAAACTTCAGTCCTCATCCTTGATACAGTCATGATCCAAGTTGAGGTTCCAAGACTGCCATACTTTCAAGACTGACTTGTGCAACCCTTCACACAATCTATACTGCTGGCTAGGCCGCAACCCAACAACAAGTAAGGTCTACACATAGTACCTAGCTATCTTTACCCTTGAACAACAATGTCTTCCAATCTTCTCCTAGGAGATCATCTTAGACAGACTTGTTTGACCTTCACTCTGACGCTGCACTAGACCTGAGATCAACCTTATTACTGCATAGTCACCACACTTCTAGGACACAGTCACTGAGAGAATTAATGTTGATAACATGGTGACTGCTTAGGGAATTTCTTCATTGTAGCTTAGTGATCCAACAGGCCTCAAACAATAGACCCTAGCTTCTCTTTTTGTGGAATCTTTTGCCCCTTAAGAACATCGTCAACATGCCTAGAATAGATCTCAAATGGGCCATGCTGTCACCTACAACAATGTGGTATTAAGACATATCATCCAAGTTGTGATATGATTACTTTAGCTGACTTTCCTTACAACGTCTAATGGTTCCTTTCTTACTGAGATATGGACCTCTTTAACTATGGATTTCCTTCATCATTTGTGGCTAATAAGGTCCTCTCCAACTGCAGCCAAGATGACCTCCTTGAGGGTTGGACTAGGGCAGTATTAGCCCTACTTTGACTGTGGTTTGAAGTACAAATTGGCAGTTGCTAGAGACCTCTATTTCGGTGGTTGGAACCTTCTCCTTTCATTGTGGCTAGGGCAGATAGATGCCTCTTTGAAACTGCGGATTAGACTGAGGGTTTAGATTGTGGATTAGGATCCTTTTAGGCAGCGTATTGTAACTCTCTTTGACTGCTAGAGATCCCCTAGGATTGCAGCCAAATCTTTTCATTATCTGCGGCTAGGGTAAGACTATAGTCCTCCCATTAGGATTGCGGCTAGCTGAGTGTAGAAACCTTCTTCTTGACTGCGGCTAGGGTTCTATTAGAGCCTCCTTTGCCAGCGTATATGAGCTCCCTAAGACCGAATTGAATCCTCTCCTTGCTTTGAAGAAGAGCTTCCTTTAGGACAACAAATAGGTCTCCTTCATGACTGTTAGGGAAACGTAGAGGATTCTTCATGATCGCGTTTAGGGCTAGGGCATCTCCACTAGGGCAATGTATATACCTTCTCTTCTAGGCCTCTCTTTCCATTAAAACCCAAATTAATGGAGAGAGAGATCTTCAAGAGATGAGTGACCAAATGACACGGAGGCCACCTCTATTTATAATAAAATAATGAGGACAAGTGGGGGTAATTTGGTTGTTGGCCGACGTTGACGAATTGTCACATAACACAAATAAATTCATATCTCCATGAATACATGTCGAAATTGGATCAATCCTACACCTCTCGACGAGAGGAATCCAAGAAAAATATTAGTTTCCATAAATAAGAAGACCCACATGGAGTTTGGCCCTAGTTGTCAATTTTAACAGTCCCTCTCAACTAGGGAGAACTCCATCTGCTAATCCATCTACCAGTCTGTACTATCTCTGTCATCAGTGCCTTGCACTGCTTTGCTCTGCTGAATTATGAAGAAGAAGAAGTGATCGAGAATGTATCATACCATCCTCTACCGACCCGAAGTCAGTCCTATATAAAGGAGTGTGTCTCATACCACTCTTACTGACCTGAAGTCAGTTCCAATGAGGAGAGTGTGTCATACCACTCTTATTGATCCGAAATCAGTTCCAAATAGAGAGAGTGTATCATACCACTCATACTGATCCAAAACCAGTTCTAAATAAAGAGCGTATCATACCACTCTTATTGATTCGAAGTCAGTTCCAATTGATCCTAGATCAATATCATCCTAGCATAGGGAGTACGGTAGTTACACGATGCGTCCATCGGTACTACTATGGTCCTTATCCTCATTTCCCTACTTGCGAGATGAGAGGTACTTCCCATGAGTCCCAGACTGCATGGGTAGGATGTCTCAGCAGGAGAAGGATGAACCACTCATCCTGCCTATATGTTGCCAGGGGTATCCAAGGGGGGAAGGCTGAGCCACTCACCTTGTACACAACAAATCACTAGGGGAAGGCTGAAATACTCACCCTATGACTGTGTCTCAGTAGGAGAAGGATGAATCACTCATCCTGCCTACATAGTAGACCACTAGGGTAAGGCTGAACCACTTACCCTATGGTTGCTCATCGCTCCAAGAAGTACCCTAAGCCCCCCGGAGCCCCCAAAGCTCAATGTCCATATCATACAGGACCTTCAGGAGAGTCTTTCCATGACTCCTAGTCGTTCTCAGAAAGTCAAGAATTTGACCTTTCCCAGGGGCTTCATCTGAATGTCGAAGACCTGCACATCAGTCCCAATGTGTTGGATTCTTCTTGCTCCCCGTTGTACCATATCCCAGATAAAGTGGTAATTGATGTCTATATGCATGGAGCGATCATAGAACACAGGATTCCTCAACAATCGAATCCCACTCTGGTTATCATGAAAAATCACGGTGGTATCTAGCACGTGTCCAACGAGCTCAAAGAAGAGCTTCGACAACTAGACAGCTTCACAGGAGGCCATACTCACAGCTATGTGTCCGGCCTCATCGGTGCTCCAAGCAATCGACTTTTGCTTCTTGCTCATCCAGGATATCGAAGCAAAACCCAAATAGAACCAGCGCCCATAAGTGCTCTTGCGATCCTCCACACTGCCTGCTTAATCAACATCAGAATAATCATGCAACTTCACATTTCCGGTAGTGTATCTCAATCCATGAGAGATTGTGCTGTGAAGATATCTCAAATGATTCTTGGCACCAATCCAGTGAGGCTCAACCATATATGAGCTCAACATGCTAACTGCAAAACATATATCTAAACGGGAGTTCACCAAGAACCTCAATGCTAGTATGAGTTTATGAAATTCAGAGGCATTTCCCAAATCAGGTCCAGTATCACTATCGCATAACTTCTTGAAGTTAGGCTTCATCGAGGTAGTCACGGGCTTGCAGTTCACCATTCCAAATCCGGAATCCAGCTCCCTCTTACTTTTGCAAATGAGAGGGTCTGCACTTGTCAGAAAGATGTCGTCCTCATAAGGTACCAGTATGAGAGGTCTATCATCCACAACCTTAAAGCAATGGTTTGGATCGGCTTCACTCCTAGTGAATCTCAATTTCTTCAGATAGCTATCAATCCTCTCATACCAAGCCCAGGGTGCTTGCTTCAAATTATAGAGAGTTTTCTTCCACCTGCATACATGAGATTCCTGATCATGAATCTCAAACCCCTCGGGTTGATCCACATCTGGGGTCTTGCTATTACATGAAGGGAATGGTCCCTTTGAAGTTTTCCTTTGGTACATCTCAGACATGTACCTCCATGCTTTTCTTGAATTCAGGCATCCCTGTCACCATCTGTCTCACATCAGGTAGGGCCTCACAATGAAGATGGGTAAACCTCTGGTGCCATAAAAGAGATGTGACACATGACACGGTCTCCATTGGACTTCCTGCAATTTGATACAAATTGCCAACCCTAAAGGCTAAACCCAAGAGTAAAAGCATCTTGAAAATTCCTTTTTCAAACACGTACCTTTCCATCGATGAATGCCACCTAGAAACCTTTGACTTCCATTGCCGAAATGGACTCTGGGTTCTTCTTGAGATCAGGTACATAAAGGAAAGGAATTCTTGTAAATGAATCGTGCTACCCTCATTCAATTGAAGGGTAGCATTCCCTACACCCTTTTTGGGATAGGTGGCATTGTCTCCAAGAATAATCTCCACAATTATTTCCTTCTCTATCAAATTAGAGAGAGCTTCCTTGTATCCGATGAAGTGCCTTGAAGCACTACTATCAATAAGCCAGATTCCCAAAGAGTTCGGAGGAGAAGTAGTGGAGAGGGCCAATATAAGTTAATGCTCCTTTTGCTTATTAGAATTAACATTTGATTCTTCATACTTGGAGTTCCTTGCTTTCTTGAAGAGTCGGCCATTTCATTGATGATTTGCATTCCTTTTTCTTTTGCCATTGTACCTGTCATTCCTTCGATCATTGAAGATGCCCCTGGAATGATTGATATCATCATCAAGTGATGTGCCCCTTCTATTTAGACACTTCTTCGCATAATGGCCAAACTTATTGCAAGTAAGGCATCTGCCTTTCCTTCCACACGTAGTGTACTTGTTCTTTGTAGCAACTGGTGCATTTGATGGAGGCTCAGGGATTTTACCCTTCTGAGGAACCCATTGAGCCTTTGACCTTGTCCAACTGCCTTTGGTGATTGCTCTTTCACTTTTGCTTGGGCTTTGTCTTCACCTCACCTCTGATACCATGTTAAGTTTAGGTATGTTCTATGCTTAGTGCAATTTACTTCAATTTTTCCATATTAGCCCAGTCACAATATTCAGATTAACAATCACATCAGCATGATAGTAAAGTGCAGATAGAACATAAACATAAATCACAGAAAACAAGCCAAGACAAGAGGACACAAAATGTGGCACCAACCAGGGACAAACCCCAATGTGGGGAAACCCTTGATTAATTCTTCTTATATTTTTCAATAGTTCAGCAGAGAGAGAGAGAGATAGTCCATATACATCAGAAGTCAACACTTTGACTTGACAAGATTAGATATCAGAGATCTTCACCATGAAGATGACACAATGAGGTTGTAGATTTGATGGCAAGGACTGCACATCCGAACTCAGGTGAAGGCATACTTCTTCAACTGATTCTCCAAGGTGATTCCATCACCATGCTGCATCCAACCATGTTGCATCTAACCATGCTGCATCTAACAGAATGATGTCCTCCTCCTGCAGTACTAGCAGTCACTGCTACATGAGATGATGCATCAAAATTCAGTCCTCATCCTTGATACAATGATGATCCAAGTTGAGGTTCCAGCACTGCCATACTTTCAAGACTGACTTGTGCAACCCTTAACACAGTCTATGCTGCTGGCTATGGCCTGCGGCCTATCCCAGTAGCAATTAAGGTCTACACACAGTAACCAGCTATCTTTACCCTTGAACAACAATGTCTTCCAATCTTCTCCTAAGAGATCATCTTAGACAGACTTGTTTGACCTTCTCTCTGAGGCTGCACTAGACCTGAGATCAGCCTTATTACTGCATAGTCACCACACTTCTAGGATACAATCACTGAGAGACTTAATGCTGATAACGTGGTGACTGGTTAGGGTATTTCTTCATTGTAGCTTAGTGATCCAACAGGCCTTAAACAATAGACCCTAGCTTCTCTTTTTGTGGATTCTTCTGCCCCTTAAGAACAACGTCAACATGCCTAGAATAGATCTCAAATGGGCCATGCTGTCACCTACAACAATGTAGCATTAGGACATATCATCCAAGCTCTGATATGATTACTTTAGCTAACTTTCCTTACAACGTTTAAGGGTTCCTTTCTTACTGAGATATGGACCTTTTTAACTATGGCTTTCCTTCATCATCTGTGGCTGATAGGGTCCTCTCCAACTACGGCCAAGATGACCTCTTTGAGGGCTGGGACTAGGGCAGTATTAGCCCTACTTTGACTGCGGTTTGAAGCACAAATTGATAGCGGCTAGAGACCTCTATTTTGGTGGCTGGAACCTTCTCCTTTCGCTGCGGCTAAGGCAGATAGATGCCTCTTTGAAACTGTGGATTAGACTGAGGGTTTAGACTGCGGATTAGGAACCTTTTAGGCAGCGTATTATAACTCTCTTTGATTGATAGAGATCCCCTAGGACTGTGGCCAAATCTTTTCATTATCTGCGGCTAGGTTTAGACTATAGTCCTCCCATTAGGACTGCAACTAGCTGAGTGTAGAAACCTTCTTCTTGACTGCGGCTAGGGTTCTATTAGAGCCTCCTTTGCCAGTGTATATGAGCTCCCTAAGACCGAATTGAATCCTCTCCTTGTTGTGAAGAAGAGCTTCCTTTAGGACAACAAATAGGTCTCCTTCATGACTGTTAGGGCAGCGTAGAGGATTCTTCATCACTGCATTTAGGGCTAGGGCATCTCCACTAGGGCAGCGTATATACCTTCTCTTCTAGGCCTCTCTTTCCACTAAAACCCAAACAAGTGGAGAGAGAGATCTTCAGGAGATGAGTGACCAAATGACATGGAGGCCACCTCTATTTATAATAAAACGTTGAGGACAAGTGGGGGTAATTTGGTTGCTGGCCGACCTTGATGAATTGTCACATAACACAAATAAATTCATATCTCCATGAATACATGTCGGAATCAGATGATTTTTAGATCAATCCTACTCCTCTCGACGAGAGGAATCCAAGAAAAATATCAGCTGCCATAAATAAGAAGACCCACATGGAGTTTGGCCATAGTTGCCAATTTTAACAATTCAGTAATAAAACACTCTAAATCTAAGCCTAAATCCACTAATCAATCCCATAAGATATTGGAAAATAACCTTAAGTCACTAAGCAACAATTTTGAGATCTTATTTATTGCATACAAGTGGATTTAGTGAATTGTTTGATAAATTTTCAGATCTGATTTATATGCTACAACCATCTACATTAACCTAAAACAATGATTAAGCTCATAACAATGGCATAATAGCTCATTGATAGTCATATGTCACATTTGTACTGTCACTTGCATTGGTTGAACTTACCTTTGTTGGCATAATTCGTTATTTTAGAGGCTGTAATATTAATTAATATCTAATATAAAAATTCGTAGTAGTGTTAAAAGTGTTGAAGCTCGTCTAATTTCACTTGGTTTTGTTCCTTGTAATTTGGATAAGCAGTTAAGGGTGTAATTGGATGATTTTTCTACTGCTGCAATCTTATGTTTATTGGCTGATATACAGTTTTCTTTTGCACTATTGACATCTATTTTCGCTCTTGCATTATCTCACATAAGTGTTATAATCAGGTTGACAAGTGTTTAAACAAGTTTGGATAATTGCTCTAAGTAACATTGTTGGAGAAATGATTACATTGATCATTGTTGAATTGGTTATCTTTTGTGGATCAAGTTTAATCATAAGTGAGAATAGAATCTAATTGTGTATCTTGGCATATTGGTTATTCATTGTTATTTAGCATTGCTTTTGTCTTATTTGTCATTTAAGCAATTTGTCTATTAGTTTTACCGACAACATTTTTTGACACCGTTAGATTTGAGCACTTTATCTTGTGGGGAATATCATTCATATATTGTTTAAGTATTCTATTGTCATAATCGAAGATCATTTGTGATTAAGTACTTAAGAACATTAAGTAATCTCACTTTAAGGCACTCACCCATTTCTTGCACTTGCATTCTAGGATTAGTTTCTTGCATTAACCAATTTACTTCCAAGCGTAAGCTTGGTTGATAGAGAATAGAACCACCTTTCTCACTTAGCTTGAGGAGCCTAGCACTTTTTTAGTGGTTAACAAGGTGACTTTGCAGTCGCCAGAGCCATAATCTCTGAAGCACCAAAGGCATCGGGTGGTTAGAACCTGAGGGGAGGTATCATTAACCAATGTTTTAGCATGCTTCTCCTTGGCTTCTCTCTCACAACCTACTCTAAAGACTAGCTTCAAAATGGTTAAGAGGAAGGATACATTTAGAGTAAGCATCTAACTAAAATAAACCAAGATTTTGCATCTCACCTAGATTGTAGGATTTGCATATCATATAGGATAGAAAAGCATCTCCAAGCAACAACTATTCATTTGATCATTTGGTATAAATTGATATAAAGCAAATAATTAACTCCATAAGTGATCTGATAATCACCCTATGAGTGATCTCAGTTAAAGATTTATTAAATGAAGGTATTACAGACTCATGTGCTGGTGTGTGTCTATGTTATTTATGCAACGGATCGATCAAATTGCAAATACACAGACACTTGAAATGGAAAACAACAGAGAAATACAGTAAGCAAATACAAGGGGGCATCCATGGGCGGTAAGCAGTTTTGATGAAAAAGGAGCGATTCCACTCAGCGCCTGACGCGTGGCAAGCGGAGGAAAGAGAAAACCGCTGCTCATCGCGCGCTAACGGTTGAGCTAGTCAATTGCGCGAGACGAGCGAATGGCGTCGGATCTGGGGGCTCCAGATCTAACGGCTGAGATCGCGCCCGATGGAGAAGACGGAATTGACGGAGGGTTAAGCCGCGATTTAGAAGAACTTGAGGTCCGCTTTGACCGCCAAGGTGGCGGAAGAGTCATTCCACGACGTAACCAAGAATTGAACCGACGAAGCAGGTTGGCGCGGTTTGCAGGAGGACAAGTGGCCATCCCTGAGAGTCTGATGATGACGCCGAGAACAGGGAACTCCAAGCACAGCTGCAAGCAGGCGACCTGACGGAGTGGGAAGAGGAAGCGAATCGCCATGAGCTCGAATGGCTTTAAAGCCATGTACAGACCAGACAGAGGAAAGGAGTCGGGAACCGAAAGATGGAACACAAAAGACAAAAAACAGAGAAGAGAAGAACCAGTAAGGCAAAAAGCAGAAAGAGGATAGAGGGCCGAGCTGACCAAAGGCAACATCGAGCACCAGAGAGCTTGAGAGATTCAAGCCATCCCTGAGAGGATCTGTCAGACTGGAGAGGTAAAAGAGCTGGTAAAGAAAAGAGTTTGTGTACTCTAGTGGTTTGGGGAATGCAAGAACCACCCTACCAAGCCAATATGTTTCAAGAGGCTCATATTGAGCTCCTTCATTGTAATTCTCTACTTCAATAAACAATAAAAAAGAAAGCCACCATTGAAAGCTGGACTGGAGATGTAGCCCTGGAGGATAGGGTGAACTCTTTATTAATTTCTTGTGTTCTTGTATTTGCTTACTGTATTTTTCTGATGTTTTCCATTTCAGGTGTCTGTGTATTTGCAATCTGATCGATCCGTTGCATAAATAACATAAACACGCACCAACACATGAGTCTGTAATACCTTCATTTAATAAACCTTTAACTGAGGTCACTCATAGGGTGATTATCAGATCAAGTGGTATCAGAGCTTTAGGCTGTAAGGTTAGAGAAGCTTGTGTTGGTTTAGCTGTTGAATGCTCACTAGATCAAAGCTCAAATTAGGAGAAGGAGAGTTGGTCGAAACTAATCCTGAAATTGGGAGAGTCTATCCTCGGAAGACCATGTTAGAGGAAGGTTCTGTAGGGCCAGACCCTCAATTCATAGAAAGTTTCCTAGCTATAAAGTTTATGGTAGAAGAAATGTATAGGGACTTTAGAAATTATAAGAATGAAGATTCATCAGGTTCTAAACAAGACAAAGAAGAAGATGAGTCTCACTCCCATGACCACTCAAAAGGAAAAGGGAAAGAGGAAAACTTTCTCACACCTCCTAATAGCCCTGTGCATAATAAGAAAGCATCTTTGATCAAGTTAGATGTTAAATTTGACTTGCCTATATATGATGGAGAGTTAAATGCTAAAAAGTTGGACAATTGGATTAGACAAATTGATGTGTATTGCAAAGTACAAAACATCGATTCGGACAAGAGCAAAATTCAGCTGGCAAGCCTACGCCTAGGAGGCACTGCCTTGGTTTGGTGGGAAGGCAGAACCCAAGCTGACATGAAAAGACATGGTAAGACTATCTCTGTCTAGAGTGACTTTGTTTCTGCAATCAAGAAGCA
>APFE030847394.1:18546-52202 GCA_000404065.3 Pinus taeda | reverse complement strand
TGATGTACTCAGGCCTTTTCTTGATGATTTTGTTATTGTGTATCTGGATGACATTCTGATTTTTAGTAAAACATGGGAGGAACACTTAAAGCATGTTAAACAGACATTAGATGTTTTGAAAAGAAAAAACTTTATGTTAAACTCTCAAAATGTGAATTTGGCAAAACATCTCTAAATTATTTGGATCATATAGTAGGGGGTGGTGAATTAAAAATAGATCCCTCTAAAGTGGCGGTCATTGTAAACTGGCCTAAACCCAAGTCTGCTATAGAAGTGAGAAGCTTCGTAGGAGCAACACAATATTGGAGGAAGTTCATCTCTAACTTTCCTCAATTGCAACTCCCTTACATGCTTTGATAGGATTGAACAAGGTGTTTCAGTGGGGAGGCAAACATCAGAAAGCCTTCGACACCTTGAAAGAAAAGATTAGTATGGCACCTGTACTGGCATTGCCTGACCTACAAAGACCATTTGAGAGCCAAATAGATGCCAGTGACTATGCCATGGGAGCAGTGTTGACACAACACGATAAACCCATATGTTATCATTATGAGATTTCTAATTCTGCAGTAGTTAACTATCCTACATATGATAAAGAATTGTATGCATTAGTTTAGAGTGTGAAAAAGCGGAAACATTATTTAATGGGCAAAGAGACAGTAATACATACTGATTATCAACCACTTTAATATCTACACTCCCAAACTAAGTTGTAGCAATCAAGACATTACAGGTGGATGGGTTTTCTACAATAGTTTCATTTGGTCATCGGATATAAACATGGCGTACATAACAAAGTTGTAGACATGTTATCTAGACCCATTATAAATGCATCTACTATACTTAAGCATAATTCTGTACTACATGTAAGCTAAATTGAACAATATGCTCAAGATATAGACTTTAAAGATGTATATGCAACTTTGAGTCAAGGCAAAAAGGTAGAAGAATTGGATTATCATGTAAAGGACCGACTCTTATATCATTGTGGGAAACTCTGCATTCCACAAACAGAGAGAGTAAAGATAATTAGAGAGGCACACGCTTCTCTGATATCAGGTCACTTTGGGGTAAGTAAAACAGTTGCACATCTGCAAAGATTTTGTTATTGGCCAAAATGGAATGAGACAGTTTCGAGATATGCGAGAGGGTGTACTATGTGTGCCAAAAGCAAGCCCAACAATAGAAAACTAGGCTTGTACACTCCATTACCAGTTCCTTCTCACCCTTGGAAAAGTGTTTCCATGGATTTTGTTGGAGGACTGCCTAAATCTAAGAAAGGTCATGATTACCTGTATGTGATTGTGGATAGGTTCAACAAAATGTGTATTTTGATACTTTGTAATAAGCAGATTACAGCTGAACAAACTGCAAAACTATTCTTTGAACATGTATGGGTTCATTTTGGATTACCCACTTTTATTGTATCTGATCGAGACACCTGATTTGTGGGGAAGTTTTGGTCAAGTCTGTGGGAGCTGATGGACAACCAACTGAAGAAAAGCACAATTTTTCATCCACAAACCGATAGCTAGACAGAAGTAGTTAACATGACAATGATCCAGTTGCTTTGGGGATATTGCAGAAAACATCCTAAGCTTTGGGATGAACATTTGTGTTATGTGCAGCATGCTTACAACAGAGCAAAACACTCTTCTATACAGAGATCTCCTTTTGAGATTTGTTTTGGTTTCACACCAAGGTCTCCTTTGGATTTTGTCTTTGGTAAAGATACCACAGTTGATGGACACAGTGATGTGGACAAGGCAACTAGGTTCATTGAACAGATCCAGGAGATCCACCAGTCAATACAAGAACAGCTGGAAAAGAGCCAAGCCAAATACAAGGCAAGGCATGACAGGCATTGGATGGAGCATAATTTCCAAGTTGGTGACCAGGTCTGGCTGTATATCAGCAAGGACAGGATGCAAGGTGAAGGTAAAAAGCTAAAGCCTATCAGGTATGGACCTTTAGGATACTTGAGAAGATTGGTGAAAATGCTTTTCGCCTTGATCTACCAACTTACATGCACATCTACTCAGTCGTAAATGCAGATTGCTTGAGATTGTTTGAACCTTCAATGATTGAGGATCCTGAAGAGCAAAGTCAATTGCCTTCTATTGATGACCTGCTACCTGAATATCTGAATGAATTGCAGGAAGACACAGTCTTGGACAAGAAGGTGAGAACAACGCGCAGAGGAGATGTTGAGTACCTCATAATTGGATTCAAAGGTTCGAAGTTGAACAGTGCAAAGTGGATTGAGATTGGGCAAGTGAGACAACAATACCCTCACTTAGTCGATGCTTGAAAGAAAACCAACTTTTGGTGGTCCAAAAGCTTTTCAATGGAAAGGCTGTGATCCGAATTAGATCCATAAAGAATGATTAACAGAGCCACGGCTGCACCAGGTCGGGATAGACTCCAAAGGATTTAAAACAGCGATCAAAAACACCTCTAAACTAGTGGCAGTGGCAGCAAGTGTGGAACGACGATGACCTCGGTCAAAGCGTGCTGACCGAGGCCCATGGAGACTGCGCGGGAGACGAAATTAGCCCCTGGGAGGCTTGGATCGGGAAATAGAGGAAGTTTTTGATGCGCGATTGTGCATTGCTGGGCGAAAACCTTCAAAATGGAGAAGCCCCGAGCACTCTGTCGCGTGGGAGCTGGGAAAACCGTGGGACAAAAGGCTAAGCGCTAAAGGCGAGACCCGCTCCAAAACTGGCGGTATTGATCGGGGACATCCATGGGCGGTAAGCAGTTTTGATGAAAAAGGAGCGATTCCACTCAACGCCCGACGCGTGGCAAGCGAAGGAAAGAGAAAACCGCCGCTCATCGCACGTTAACAGTTGAGCTAGTCAATCACGCGGGACGAGCGAATGGCGTCGGATCTGGGGGCTCCAGATCTAACGGCTGAGATCGCGCCTGATGGAGAAGACAAAATTGACGGAGGGTTAAGCCGCGATTTAGAAGAACTTGAGGTCCGCTATGACTGCCAAGGTGACGGAAGACTCATTCCACAACGTAACCAAAAATTGAACCGACGAAGCAGGCTAGCGCGGTTTGTAGGAGGACAAGTGGCCATCCCTGAGAGTCTGATGATGACGTCGAGAACAGGGAACTCCAAGCGCAGCTGCAAGTAGGCGATCCGACGGAGTGGGAAGAGGAAGCGAATCACCATGAGCTCGAATGGCTTTAAAGCCATGTACAGACCAGACAGAGGAAAGGAGTCGGGAACCGAAAGACGGAATACCAAAGACAGAAAATAGAGAAGAGAAGAACCAGTAAGGCAAAAAGCAGAAAGAGGACAGAGGGCCGAGCTGACCAAAGGCAGTGTCGAGCACCAGAGAGCTTGAGAGATTCAAGTCATCCCTGAGAGGATCTGTCAGACCGGAGAGGTCGAAGAGCTGGTAAGGAAAAGAGTCTGTGTACATTAGTGGTTTGGGGAATCCAAGAACCACCCTGCCAAGCCAATCTGTTTCAGGAGACTCATATTGAGCTCCTTCATTGGAATTCTCTGCTTCAAGACACAATAAAAAAGAAGGCCACTACTGAAAGCTGGACCGGAGATGTAGCCCTGGAGGATAGGGTGAACTCCTTATTAATTTCTTGTGTTCTTGTATTTGCTTACTGTATTTCTCTGCTGTTTTCCATTTCAGGTGTTTGTGTATTTGCAATTTGATCGATCCGTTGCATAAATAACATAGACACGCACCAACACATGAGTCTGCAATACCTTCATTTAATAAATATTTAACTGAGGTCACTCATAGGGTGATTATCAGATCAATAAGGCACTGGCCTCACATAATAATCTAATCTAATCTTTAAAACTTGCTAAATTAACCAAGTGGCTAAGCCATTCAGTTGTGTTTTCCAAACTTGTTGGTTACCAACGAGTCTTGCATTCTCACATTTCATAGGTACTACGCCCCATAGCTTGCTTTTGGGAGGCAGGTAGAACAAAGAGGGCAGGGATTAGAGTGATAACCCTCCCCTGAGTCATTGTCGCACCGTGCTTGTACAATTTAAGCGACCACAGGCTCTATGAGTGGTTTTTTTGACTCATTTTGCAAACAAAAAGAACGGTTCAAAACTTTAGAGTGCAAAGGCGGAGGAGATATGCGTTGTATGGTGCCTGACACATGTATCAATATGAGTGATATACTTGTCAAAAACTTGATACCTCTATCACCCCGCTTGATACGCATATCAAGCACATATTACTTGCGTTTTAGTGTATCCATATCGAAGCATGCTTGATATGGAGGGGGGGCCACTTTATCTTGCATCATGGAACAAGAGCCTCACTCATGTAAGAGTCATGTGCCCTTCCTAACTCTCAAATGAAGCATATTGAAGTTGCCTTGAACGTGGCTAACTAAACACAAGTGAAGGTAAACGAACTTAGGTCCCAACAAGGTGCTCATGCAAAACCTCACAATGCTCATGGGCACTTCCTCATGCATCTCAATTTAATTGAATATGATTGGATACAAGTGAGGTTGCCCTATTTGACTCAATTGAAGATAAGTGAATTGTAGATGATAAGCGAGGATGTGTCAACTCATGTCCTAAATGAAATACAAGTTTAGCTCTCATGAGATGACACCTATTGCCACTTGTCACATTGCATGGCAACCATACTTGCTAAAAATAGACATGATGAAAATAGCAATCCCCATAAAAAATGGGAAAAGACAAAAATGTTGGGAATTGTTAGGAAAACCCTAACAAATATATGCCTAAAAATAAGAACTACTAAAAATAGACACCTCTCGCATGTCAATGAAATCATGTTCATTGGATTCAATTTTCTTTAAGGAATTCAAATATATGCATAGGGTTCTTGTATGAGCCCTAAAACTCTAACTACTAAAACTAGAAATGTCTTGCATGTCACTCGGAAAAATCCCATTGGATTTGTAAGCTCACAATGCTCACAATAAGTAACCATCTTTGACTTATAGATCCTCGAACCTCGTCTCCTAAAAAGTAGAAAGATTCCTAAAAATAACAAATTTTCCTAAAATTGGAAAACTTATATTTGAAAAAGTTCATGTAACTTTGAGTTATCAATAAAAAACTTGTATCTAATCTCCATGAAAGCCATCTTTGCCCTATGTGAAAGTTGACCCTAAACACTAGCCTCATGAAAGCTAGTTGGCTCTTAACCTTACAGTTGCAATAGACAAATCTATGGGTTAACACGACCCCAACTGAAGTGGCCACTTGAGGCAATATATTAATGCAAAAGAAAAACTTGTAGATAAGAGTCTCTCACAATTGATCTTCAACAAATGACCCTACATGTTGTTTTAAATAAGGTTATGGACCAATTGAGTGTTAAGCCATGGATCAATAGCCATTAGTATCAAGGAGAATACATGAGTTGTTGAATCACTTTATGTCTAGAACATATTGTGATTGTTGGATTACATAACTACAAATGCATACTAAAGAAATACACTAAAGAAAAACACTTTTACCTAAAGACATATTAGACCAAGTTGATCTCATTTATCTCTTAACTATCTAAATAGCCTAACACAACTATTATAGTTCTTCATAGTGTTGATAGTATCAACAATAGTTCGTGAAATATCGTGAATATTGCAAGATTTTCAAGGAGACGAAATCTCAATAGGTAAATATTGCGATATTTTCAAAATCTCGGCAAAATATCACCGAATCTCATGCGAGATCTAAAATATTGTTGGGCGCATGGAGCCGCGACTACATAAGCAATTTTCTTGGTTTTATTTGGTCATTTTGCATTGTCGGTCTTGGAGAAGTGAGGGGAAGAGCTTTGTGGTGGTTTTCAAGGAAGGATTGAGAATCAAACAACCATTATCATCACCAATCGATTTTGTTTGTGAATCAAAGATTCAAGATCTGTGAGACAAACTTCATTTCTTCCATTAATAAGTATGTTCTTAAAAAGCCCTATGTTATTGATTTTTTTCATAGATTTAGGCTTATGCTTGCTTGCCTCTTTTTCTACCAACATTTTGCTTCTTTGTTTTTTCTGTCATTTGCTATGATTTTCGCGCCCATGAACCAATGCAAGGGTTTTCTCCATATTTGGATAGCAAGTTTCATTTTTTTTAGAAACTTTCTTATGCATTGTCTTATGTCGTTTTTCGTTGCAAATAATGTAATAAAAAAGATGATTTTTTAAATGAGGCGGTTGTTATTTTTTGTGTATGGGGGTTTAATGCCAATTTTGTCTTTTTGGTGCCCTAGGTATTTTGAGTCTTGGCACTGCCCATTAATCCACTACAAATATGCCAAAGCCCTTGGAACCATTTTGGCAGTATGGGGAACTTAATGGGTGGGACAAACCAGGCATATCTCAAATGCAAATTGTGTGGGGACACTAATGTTATAAGAATTGGACCGATCATCGAACTGGTAGACCCCCTCACACCGGGAGCTGGTAAGAATCGAACTGAAACTGGTAAAAAACTTGACGAAAAATGGTTAACCAAAAACACATAAAATATTCAAATTTTAAAGAAAAGCATATATATTCATTTGCATCCATATGAATCCAAGCCATTTTTACACAAATAAGCAAAATTTCTCATTTATATAGCATGTAAAGGTGCACATAACCAAAATAGCACGTAATGTAATCCATCTCTAAACTGAAAATACATCAACAAACAAGCTCCACATGGCCTCTAGCATCCAAAAAAAATCATGCTACAACAAATACTTACATATCATCAAAATTATTGCCTATATTGGAATTGTTGTCATCAATATCACCTTTTAAGCATTAGAATAAGATAGAAGAAACATAGCATGTCAAGTCAAGATTTTGTTTGAGTGATGTGTACCTTTTTTAGTAGGCTTATGATAGAGGAGTTCAATGCCAATGGCCACTAACATCAAGGTACATAGATGACTTTGTGCTTTTTATTAAATACTAGTTCCATACCCTCATACATGACAAAATCCAATGGAGCGTTGCAATCCCCCCAATCCTGAAATCCTGGAAAACTGTTATGAGATTGAAAATTCAACTTACTCCATATGAAATCCAATGAGGTTAGAATCACTGTCAAACATCTTGAGTCATTTCATGGTGATGTTAAAAATTTAAGTAAAAGGACAAAAATGAAATATAAAGGAAAATGTCATTTTAAGAATTTAACATTACCATGAATTGCATAGCATTAGTAGGGAAATATGGTCAAATATTAGGCTTCCCCTGTCATAAAATCATTGTTTTTTTGAAAAAAATTGCGTTCAAAGGGTCCTTGTTAGCAATCTACAAAAAGTTCAATGAAAAAAGGTTGGCTTTGTACTGAACTGGCCAAAAGCGGTTCAAATTACCGGTTTGAATTGGTTTTGGCCTCAAACCGGTCGGACTAGCCTGTTTAGATCGGTTCGGTCAAGTTCGGTCTTGATAATGCTGGGGGACATGACGATAGGAGTGGTTACACGATTGAAATACCATATGGCTAAACTCCTTGGACATGATGTTGGGCTTTGTAAGGAATGTAGCGCAGACCTTATAAGAGTTGCACTTGAGACAATTGAGGAAAAGACAAAAAAAGGGAAGAGGCAGCTATGAACAAGGCCGAATGTGTAGGCAAATCTTCAAGGATCTAGATATATGCTTTTGATATTGAGCCTGAGGTTAGTGGAAGGAGCTCCACAACGCCACTTGTTGATGTTACTGGGAGCGGGAGGTCATCATTTTTTGTTCCACGAACCAGACGTGGAGCAAACCTTCCATACAGTTAGTTGTTAATAAAAAGGAGAAACAAGAAGCAAACAAAGTTATGGGGGGTGTCTTTTCTGGTGTGACTTACTTCTCAGCATCACCAAAAACAATCCATTTTGGAAGTCGATGCTATTGCTATTGTGGGACTAGAGTACAAAAGTGCTCCATATGAGGAATTGCGGGGCCAATCCTTCAAGCAAAAAAACATGACATCAATTCTAGATTGATGGAGTTGAAGCAAAATGGGAGGTGTTTGGATGCACAACGATGTTTGATGGCTGGACAGATAGGAAGGGTAGGACCCTCCTAAATTTCTTGGTACATTGTCTTAAAGGTACCATGTTTATTAAATCAATGGATGCATCAACATATATAAAAGATGCATCATTGCTATGTGAGTTGTTAGATGGGTTCGTTTGGGAGATTGGTGTGCAGAATGTGGTGCAAGTTATAACAGATAATGCAACTAATTATGTGGTTGCTTGCAAGATGCTTATGGACAGACACCACATATTGTTCTGGAATCCATGTGCATCACATTGTATTGATTTGCTGCTTGAGGATATGGGGAAACTCTCCTTCATCAAGGAGGTGATTGATATGGCTAGGAGCATCCCCAAGTTTATATATAACCATGCTTTTGTTCTTAGGCTCATGAGGAGATACACCAGAAACAAGGAGTTGTGGTGTCTTGCAATCACACATTTTGCCACCAACTTTATTACTCTTTAGTTATTCGATGTCAGTTTGAGTTGAAGCAAATGTTTATTTCTGATGAGTGACGTGATTGTAGATACAACAAGAGATTGGATGAGAGAGCCATTGCAAAAATGGTGTACATTGACACATTTTGGCAAGGAGTAGAAGCCTGCTTAGTTAGTGAATCTATAGTAAAGGTTTTGAGATTTGTAGATGAGGATAATTCTGCAATGGCTTATTTGTATGAGGCCAAGGAGATCAGTCGTGCTTATTATGCAAATAAGGGTTCTACTGGGTTTAATACACAAATGATGTTATGGGATGCAATGGAGATGTGATTGATAGTTGGTGGACAAAGATGCTTCATTAATCCATTCATGAAGCAACACTTTTCCTCAACCCCGCATTTTCATAAAAATGTGGCTTTGATTTTGATGGCGAGGTGATGGAAGGGTTCCATAACTGTATTCATAGGATGGTACCTGATCCTGAGGTTCGCAGCAAAATCAATCGCGAGATACAAATGTATCAGGATGGTGTTGGCCTATTTGGCTTTGATGATGCTATTTGTGAAAGGACCCTCTTCATGCCACGTATGTGACAACTCATGACTCATTAGAATCTTTTATTTACTAGTTTATAATTCTAGATTTTTTAAATTCAATTATGTTTTATTTGAAAGTTTAATTATGTTTTAAATTTTATTTTTTCTTTATTTTGTTGTAGATGTTTGGTGGCGAAGCTATGTTGCAAGTGCACCGAATTTGCAGAAATTGGCCATAAGAAACTTGAGTTAGACCTGTAGCTCTTCAAGATGTGAGCGCAATTGGAGTGTATTCGAGAAAATACATTCAAAGAAGCGCAATAGGTATAACTTTGAGCTTCGACCTTCAATTGAGCAATTACATTTATTGTAATTTATGACCCTCAAGTGTCAAGTCTCATTAATTTTTTTGACACTCTTACAGGTTGGAGTTCTGACGCGTTAATGATTTGGTGTATGCACATTACAATCTCCACCTACGAGTGAAGCAAATAGAGAAACCATTGGATGTGGATGCCATTTCCTTAGACAATATTGATGTATTGTCGAAGTGGAGGGTGGAGTATGAGGTTCCCCTCATGGAGGAGTCACCTACATGGTTAGAGGAGGAACCATTAGTACAGGGGCAACAAGAGGAGGTGGAGGAGGAGGAGGAGACTGTGGGAGTGTCAATGACAACACCATCAATTACAAATATAGGAGAGCACAACTCCATACCCAATAGTTATCATTTGACACTAGGTGCAAGGCTAGGGCCTTCTACTGCTAGGGGTAGGCCTCTTAAGCAGCCCATCATCTTTTCCTGTAAAAGGGGGAGAGGGCACTGATCTCAAATAGCTAGCTGCTAGTTTTGTTTTTTTTTGCTACATATAACTCATGATGATGATATACTTTTATATATGTGATGTTATTTTGTATTGGTTCTCCACATTTGAGTCCTTGATTGGACAATTATCAGGGATCAACAAGATTTGGTATCGCCTTTGATGTATCATTTTTATTTGACACCCACCATATCATATATATCAATTCTTGTTTCATATTTATGTGCCAATGTGTTTATTTCATGTTATTGCTTTATATCTTTAAAAATATGAAAAAAATGAATATGCTATGCATTTTTTTTATGTTTGCCAATATTTTCCAATATTTTCACTGATATTGCCAAAAATATGTTTTCAGGACCCTCATCGATATTTCGCTGATGTCGATATTATCAACACTGGTTCTTTATTAATTGTTTGATTTAGGGTTGATAAAAGATTTTAACCGTTATAGATATTTAATACTTTTTTCTTTGAAGGAACAAGATTTATATTAACATACAAATATTTTGTATGTTTCCCTAGTGATACTTATGAGTAGAGTAGAGTAGACAGTTGGGATAATATATTTAGGCACATAGAGGCAGAGTGACACAAAATATAACTCGATAATGCAAAATACTTGTAATTCTCTTAATTTCTAGAGTTTTCTAAATAAAGTAAAATATTTCTAGACAAAAAGTATGCCTTTCTTTGAAGAGCATATACCATGGTGGGAAGGTATTCTTATTTAGTGCTTTGAAGTTGTAACTTCAATCCATGTGGGTCTCCTCTTTGGCTTCTTCAATTGGGGTATTAATGTTGAGAATCTTGTTCTACGAGCATGTTGAGATCATGTGGTTACTCTTCACTTGAGGCAACATATTGATCCATTGTATCAAGTATAGATTTATGGAGCTTTGTAGAATATTAATCAAAATTAATACACATGAAAAATACCAAAGACATAGAAATGGCGGAAAAGGCCTCAACCTTACTGTATTCCTCTCATAATGCAATGTACAAATAATGATAATAGCACGAATAAATACATGAGGAAGTTTGTCTGAAGATAGTACGTCTATCTTGGACACTATGGTTGAGCAAATCTCTCAACCAAACACTAATCTAGGAGCCTAACTAGTTGGAGAGAATCTCTCAACAAACTAGGCCTAAAATCACTCTTAACCATGAGAAAACAAACTCAATCTAGAAAGGTAGGATTAAATCCAACTTTCTTGATTTTAATTAATTTAATTATTTTGGACTTATAATTGTTTTAAACACATAAGAGTGAGGTTAACATTCCCTGATCCGGGTATAGGTATGACAAATGACCCTTCCAAGACCTTTTACTTCTGTGATGTGTTAAATTGCATTTTTAAAAGAACATAAATGAATACATCTACATGCTGTAAAGAAGAGGAACATGACAATCATTAGTACATGAAAACATAAGCCGTTGATAACGGAGTTCGTCCAGGAGGGACTACGTCTGCGGGTCTCGGTGTTAAGATGGTTTAGGCCGCTGCATTATGTGTTAGAAAGCTGAAGATGTACATGTATATTATCACTGTCATATAGGAAACGCCCTCATGTAGGAGTGGTTGGAAACCCCCAATACACATTCCACAACAGGCACTGCCCTCATGCAGGAGTGGCTGGAAGCCTCCAATACATGTTCCTATCTAATGACTCAGAGAATCCCCTTTTACAAGTTACATGGGGATCTCAAAGTAACATAAAATCCATAACAATACATCTTTGATCCATATCAGCAAACAAGATCCTGCATTAAAACATCAAGCACAAGGATCAAATCAACACAATGCAAACTCATAATGATGAATCCGCATCACATCGAGCGAGAATCGTAACACATCTCATAAGCCATAAAAAGAAGTATAATGCGACAACACCGTATATACCTTAGCACCATGGATGCATGTATACTGAGCTGCTCTGCTGCTGGCCTGCTGTACCATCAAATCGTGGCATAGATCACCATCAAAACGTCTGCTGCTCTGCTGCTGGCCTACTGTACCATCAAATCTTGTGGCATAGATCACCATCAAAACTTTTGCTCGCACATTGAGTATTGACACCTGCAATAGCATATAAGAAGTGGATGAAAAATCGAGGCCTTTGTTGCAGAATATGACACCGCCCTCAGGTTCATATCGCCGAGAGATATAAAATCGACGTAAAGTTTGTCCAATTTGGACACCGGGAAAATTTGGTCGCTCTCAAAGTTGGGCTCAAGCATGGTTCCACCTACCTCTGTTCTCGCTCACGGTTCTGCCTGCAAATACAAACTCAGTCTCGAAAATCGTGCATGTACCTCTGCTGGGCGCATTGTCCAAATGAGGGGTTTTTAAATGAGTTTCGTGGGTGGATTAAACAATGAAGGTTGTTGGGCGCAATGGTTAAGTTAGAAATTTGTTGAGGAGGGGTCGGGTGATCAAACCCCGCCCCTCCTATTTTAATACATTACAGTTTTATTGTTTTAAAAACTAGGCGGTGGGTCTACTTTTTTGGTGGCCTGTGCCCCTTTATCGTCGGTGTTGGTTGGCATACTGGGAGGTGGAGAGGGTGGCGGGGTTGACAACCCCCGCCCCCACCTATGACATATTGTTTGGGTTGGTGTTATCGGGGACTGCGGGGTTATGGCTGCCCGCCCCATAGTTATATTAATATGGTTTAGTTGGGGAGGGGTTGGTGGGGTTCATGGCTCGTCGACCATTACAAAATTTGTTTTTTATATATATAAACAACTTGGTCCGATGGAGATGGTGGGGGTCATGGCCCACCACCTAATTACTATTTTTTTTTTTTTTTATAAGTTTTCTTGTTATTAAAACGAACTGGGCATTTTTGGAAAATTCGAAAATTGACAGTAGGAGACAAATTAAACAGGCCACAAATTCGCTCGGAATCTGGCCCAGGTTGGCAGGAATCCGGTGGCCAGATTTTGTCCAAATTGTTGCCTCCTTAAGCCTTTCCAGTCACCCAAGTTAACCTTGAACTTTGATTGCTCCTAACTTTCTCATATGGGCTCGCTTTGACGAATTGTTTGCACCACCGTGATCACGACGACGAGATCTTCAACATGAACCTAGTTCAAGCACGATCCGAGCATTTTCATTTTTGAGCCTTTTCCCAGTCATCGGTGTTCGATGAGCCACCTGGATCGTTCCCCCCCCCCCCCCTCAATGATAAGTCCAAAATGAGAACCAGTAATCATCTTCCAAGTTCTCATGTTGAAACGGTTCATCCTCAAAAACGTTGCTTGAAAAACCGCCAACGCTGGATGCTAAAAAAACTCCAATCTGAAGAGAACATGAATCAATTGCAAGTCTGACTCATCCCTGAATTTTGCTTGATGACTCCATCACGTGCCAAGCTGCAAAAGGATCCATCTGTCCTTTGCTTTCAATCAGCATCCTTTGTCCGCTAACAAAATGTTGATGATGCCCATTGGCGAATTTGCTGATGTCAAAACTACTCATTGCTGTTTGTTGAAAACTGCTCACTGTTGCTTTTGTTGTTGAACGCACACTGGCAAATTTGTTGATGCGAAACTGCCCACTGGCTACTTGATGTTGATGATGGCGAAAATTGTTGATCGCCCATTGGTTGATTTGATGAAGATTTCCCACTGGCTGCTTTTTCTAATGTTGTCGAGACTTTAAGTCTGACAACCACCTTCAATTCCATTATCATTTCCCCCCTTTGTCAGTTGAAAGGAGAGACAATCATTTGCACTTGATTTCTGAACTTCCCCCCTTCAGGTGTAGGAGAGTTCTTCATTTTATTGTAGAATGGGTCTTCATGTGAGACTAAATCCTTCGGTAACACATAGACAACTGTTTGACTGTAGATGACCACTTCCAAGGATCAATCCATGCGTAAGTGATCTTCACTTTGGGTGGTTGATTTTGCTTGCAACATCTTTCAGATGAATAATTTTTCTTGCCACAATGGTGACAATGATGGAGGTCAAAGCATTTACTCTCCATATGGCCATTTCGTTTATAATGGTTACACCTAACCATATTCTGAGCATTGTCGAGAAAACCAACACTTACAAACTGAACTGGTTTTGAGAAATCTGGAACAAACAAAGTGTTTTCTTTGTTGTATCCTAGGCCATGTCGATCTTTGTTGAAGGAGATTTCTTCCCAAGGTTTGATCACTTTCTTGGAAAGACTATCTTGCTGTTGTTCTTCATACTTGTTGCTGCTGCTAACATTCTGTCCTTGATTTATTAAACCCTCTGTGTCACACTGGGCATCAATCATTAACAATTCATCAGTTTGACATGTTGCATCAAACTGATCAATTTGATCTTTGGTACTACTTGTTGCATCATTTAGTAGTACAACTGGTTGGATGAGATCACTTGTGTCACAACTTATATCAACCTATTTTCTTAGATCATCTGTGTTGCAACCTTGATTAATATGCTGAATAAGATCACTGGTATCACAACTTTCATTTGTTGTTGTGATGAGGTCTTCTGTGTCACAACTTGCATCTGTCTTCTCTACACATTGTGCATCAAGTAAATCTTGTTTTTCACTTAACTTAATTTGGAGTGCATGAATGAGTTTTTCTTTCATTTCGAGCTCAAGTTGAAAGTCTTTTGCTGCTTCTAATGTGTTGGTCATTTGATTGATTAAGTTTCGATTCTGCTTCAATTTCCATTCCAGTATTTCAACTTTGTTTTGTAACTCATGATTGCAATCTTGCAAATTTTTAATCTCCAGTTCTACACTTTGAAGACATTTTCCTCCTTTACCCATTTTGGTTTTTAACACGCTCGCTTGTACTCACTCGTTTGATTATCACTTGCTTGCTTTTTGTTTCAATAGGATGAGGGTGTCGGATACCACTGAAAATGCACCCAATGTTTACAATGACAAGTTCAAATGATATGGACTCACTTGAGGAGAATTGACTCACTTTACCTCCTATAAATTCACAATTTGGGTGTCGGTTTCTACCGAGAATGCACCTTTACAATTCAACTCAATTTTATTTGAATTTGTTTACAAGTTAACTTACAAATTATGATTTTGCAAGTTACACAATGACGAAATGTTGATGTAGTCTTTTGAAATGCATGAGTTTGTAGTTGCATTAACTTGATTGCCTTGCGTGAATTTGCTTGTTGATGTAGAACGCTGATGTTGCCAACTTTGATTATGTGTTGTAGTTGCGCAAATGCATGTGATTGTTTGTGCTTGATTGAATGTTGGTTGCAGCGTCATAATTTCAGGTTCTTTGATTAATGTGCTTGTTTTATTCACTTGCTTTAGACTCCTTGTGTGTGTTAGATAAGATAATTATATGTCAAAACTAGACACAAAAATAAGCAACATCAAGAATCATGCACTACACAAGGTGTTCCTTAGATCTCCTTATTCAATTTCAGGCGGATCTAGAACACTTCAACACCACAAAAAATATGTTTTTATTAAGTATTTGAGTACATCAACCTTTCATCTTTAAAACATCTTCATTGAAACTTCTCAAGCACAAAGTTTGAGAACTCCTTGGAGGCAAATTGTCTTAAAAAACTAGATGTTCACTGACTCAATCTTTCTCAAAGTAAAATATTACACTGTAGTTCTTCCTTTCAGCCACCCCATTTTGCAAAGGGTTATGGGGTGCCATCAATTCTCTCCTAATGCCCTTCTTTGCAGTGTGCACACAACTCCTTGAAGGTATTGGAGACATATTCTCCAACATTGTCACTCCTCATTGCCTTGATCTTCCTTCCTGGTCTGGTTTTCTACCAAGGCCTTAAACTCCATGAACTTGGTTAAGGCCTCATATTTCTTCTTCATAAAATATGTCCAAGTTTTCCGAGAATAATCATCAATGAAAGTAACATAATACTTGTGTCTCATAGGAGACGAAGAAGAGAAAGGCTCACATACATCTGAATGCCATTGCTCCAAAATCTGTTTGGCTCTGCTGTCTCGGCCTTGAAAAGAACTCTTGGCATACTTGCCAAGTGTGCACCCCTTGGTAGACATCATGTTTATCAAAACTACATGCTGGTAACCTTGTGGCTATTTGCTAAAGAATCTTCAACGCCCCATGATGCAAGTGTCCCATGCGCTTGTGCCAAAGTTTTCCAACATCTCTACTCTGCTCACCACTTGCCTTGCTGCTCAAGATTGCACATGTCTCAACCTGCAATCTATAAAGGTTCTTTGTCCTCACACCTATCTGCTTCACTGCTCCATAAACTAAGTATTTGAGGTAAGCCTTGCCTCTGCTAGGGATGACATCATATCCCTTGTCCTCAAGGGTAGCTACCGAAACAAGGTTCTTATTCAAGCTTGAAACACAGAGGACATCTCTGAGATGGAGAGAGCTCCTAGACTCCCTCTCAAAGGTGACAGTACCAACTCCCTTGGTCGCATACTTCCCATTATCTCCTAGCTTAAGATGAACTTGCATGTCCTTCTCCTCCAACTGGTTGAAATACTCCCTGTTCTCGATCATATGGAAGGATGCTCCAGAATCAATATACCACGTGCTGCTACCTATTGAGCTTGCCATGCAAGCTATCAATGAGAAATCTTTCTCGAATTGAGAAGCAAACCCATCTACTACCTTAGCTGATGCAGTCGCATGATTCTTATTGGACC
The DNA here is from genome assembly GCA_000404065.3 of Pinus taeda. Classification (NCBI taxonomy): domain Eukaryota; kingdom Viridiplantae; phylum Streptophyta; class Pinopsida; order Pinales; family Pinaceae; genus Pinus; species Pinus taeda. The sequence goes on along the minus strand of APFE030847394.1, from coordinate 35,753 downwards.
TCTTATTCCAATTATGTCACTTAGTAGCATAGTGCCCAAACTCATGGCAATGGAAACACTTGATCTTACTTAGATCCTTCTTTTTCTTCTTGCCCTTCTATATGGACTCGACCTTCCCTTTGCCTTTCTTACCCTTGGCTTTGACTGCTAGAGGAAAGTTCTCCTCGTCCTCTGTCTTTGTCGATCTACCATCTCCAGTCCCTCTCTAGATCTCTTCCTGAACGCAGTTAGTCCATAACCTTTCCCAACAAGGAAAATTTTCTCGTCCATTGACAACATCTTGGAAATTATACCAAGACATATGAAGTCCTAGTAGAGCAAAGCTCACAAGGTCACTCTCTGGTACAGTGACACCCACACCACCTAGCTCATCTCGAACCTAAGTAAACTTCAAAAGATATGTGACAATGGGCTCTTCTCTACTCATCCTGATGCTCCTTAGCTTCTCCTTAAGAGCTAATGTCTTGGCATGATTTGTACCTTGAAATAGATCCACGATGGCTTTAAAAATATCAAACATTGTCTTCTTCTCATAGAGATGAGCAATAATATGATCTTTGACACCCTCTAGAATGATCCTCTTTGCCTTGATATCATTCTTAGTATGTTGGGCCAACTGTTGGGGATCTTAAGGAGGCATGATTTGATTCTTGATAAACTCTCCTACCCCATTATCCTCCATCACTATTGTGATCCTTTCCTTCCATGAGGAGAAATTTGATGCTTTGTCTAAACAATGATATGATCTCAGTCCTTGGTATGCCATCCTCCTTGTCCAAAGAATTGCTCTTCACAAATTTGATCTTTGTTCTTCACAAATATGATCTCTTTGGTGTTGGTCTTTACACTGTTCTTTGCTCTGATACCATTTAGATTTTCTTTGAAATTCTGCAACTACTATGATGAACAAACTGAAACTAACTTCAATTCACCAAGACAAAATTTCTCTACTCTAAATAAGTAGCATAACAGAAACATAGATAAAAACATAGTCACACAATATTTTTTCTAGGGAACCAAACTGGGAAAATCTTGTCCTTGCCAATAGATTTTATTGAGAATAATTGAGCAAATAGAATTCTTTACGAGGCAAATTGTTTTAACAAAAAACAAGGTTGCTCTCTCTGCTCGAAACCTCCTGGCAAGAACTTGACCTAGCTCCTATTTCCTTGTCTTGTTTGGCTCCTATTTTCTAGCGCTGAAAATCCCTTCCTAGTGCAAATGTGAACCCCTATTTCTTAGGAATTTCTACCTAAATCCTAGTTCACATCACAAGGAAAATTCTCTCTGCTAGCAAGAACTCTTTCTCACACAAACTTGTGCTCAACAATAATGATACAATGAAGTGCCTTTGACCTCCTTTTAATATATTCGACGCATGCTAAATCTTGCAAGTTAATTTTTAGAACTTGGACTTGTGATTTATTTGTTAACTAAGTCAAACCGACTCTTCTAACTCATCCTTGCCTCAAATAGACATTGAGACACTCACTCGTCCTTTTCCAAATATAAACTCACACTTGGAGAGAAACAATACTGAGCCTCCAAATTCTGCATGAGTTAACTTCTCTGTGACTCGTCCTCAAACTCTTGCATGCTACAGAAGGATTGATCGAGGTCTTTCTTGACTCATGCACAAGTCAAGAAGATCTTTCTCACTGCTATTTTCAATAGTATAAAACCAAAGGACTTCTTGAATTGATACTTGAGAATTTGGTGTCTTAGGAGGGTTACCAAATGTTCTATTTATACATGAAGTAGGGAGGGCTGCAATGGAGCCGACCAACCCATAGACAATACAAACAAAACTTTTATTTAGCCGACCTATAAGAGGAAATCCTACTTGGATGAGGAGGCTTACATTCTTAAAAAAATTAAGTTTTTTCTTTTGAACAACTCTCTTCAAGGCCGATTTGGACACAAGGACTAAGGTCCAAATTGTGACCTCCTTCTAGGGGCATCAATGAATTACTAAGGCCATAAATTTGTGGGGTAGGAGCCGGTGAGACACCCATCCATTTGGGGCATCAAACTTCGACCTTAAATACTTCTTCAACCAAGAGGACCCACAAAGCATACCACCTATCAAACGAAATGGTGTCACAGGGGCTACCAATCAAGGGTGTTCTTGCATCCAAATTCACTAACTTGTGCACGCATATCATCAAACAAGTGCTGGTTCATTTACCCTTTGACATCAATGACAATTTCTTCCAACATTATAAGGGCAACAATGATATCATGATTTTCTATCTTAGTCCATAAAGGAATTAATGGACCCTCATAGTGCATATTGGGCCTCCACTTCTCCATAAGAATGGGTTGTTCACTGTGGAGCTACTAGGCATGTGACAAAACACCAACTCTTACTCTCAACTAGCAATGTAATATAATGGAGAGGAATTTGTTATTGGTGATGATTCCACCCTACCTATTTCCATATGTGGCAATGTTCATATCGACAACACTAAGTTTGGGGAAGCTTTTAGTGTTCTAGCAATGGGATTGAGTCTTATTATACAATGTGTCGCTCATACCTACATAATGATGGAGTTTTGGTGATATTTATGGGTTATTGAGGACAGGAATGATGGTTTTAAAATAGTTTCTTTCGACTATTGTGATGAACTTGACCATATGTAAAAGTTGGGGAAATTTTCATCTTCTTTAAGACGAGGTAGATTTACGATGGTTTCTAGTGTAGACAACACTAACGAACTACGACATCAATGTTTGGGTCATATTAACTTTTGGAATGTTACCCACCAAAAAGTGGGTAACCCCTGAGAGAAAAGTTTTCTTCTCTTTGGATAGTCAGCTAGCCAATAAGCCCTATATGATCAACACATAACATTACGCTCAGATCCTCCACCTATTTCTCCGGTCAGACCTCTCTCCCGTCTGTCATTTCTTGTCAAGTATCGACATGTACTTAACCATTTTGCAATCATGTGTTTTCATTTAATGTCATGGGCATACCAATATGGATCACGAGGCAAATTGCATGATTGACTGATCTTTGATTCTATTCTTGTTATCTCACTTCACTTGGGAGATTAACTCTAGTCTTGTGGGACCTCCTTTGAGGCCTAAGGGTTTAGGAAGGGCACTACTAGGGAAGCACTGATTGATGTAGCATGTCCAAGATAATCCATACTTACATTTTCCATATCTCCCTGATATCCATTTCCATTTTTTTGGGCTGGTGGTCATTGGTCATTTGGATTGGCACTGTTTATCCACATCCTTGAGTTAGGGCTTAATGATTTGGCCTCAAAGGTTGATGTAACTAAAGGAAATTTAAAAGCATATAAAGCCACAATGAAAGAAAATGTAAAATGCAAAAGATGGCTAGGACATTATTTAGTGCACGGGCAAAAGCCTAGCATGAGCTCTACCCTCGTCATTAGCCATCATCTAGTTCCTTAAGCATTTAATGCTTCATAAAAAAGAAACTCTTGAAAGTCCCAACCCTAATGAGTGATAAACTGCTTCATTTTTAATGGGTAGTGGAAATATACAAAAAGCAAGCTTGGCTTCTAAGCTATGCACCTAATAAAGATAAATCATAGAAAGTAAAAGGCGCTCTAGAGAGATGGAAAAAGCAAGCTGATAAAAGAGGTAACTCATGCCACCATGATGGCTTCCTCCTACATCTATATGCTCAGGATGTTGGGGCCCTCATTAGCTAGTCAAATGATTGTGGCAACTGACTTGAAGTCTTTCCCACTCCTTCCCTTGTTGCCCCTTGCACTCTTCTTTGAACTTTGCACACTTTGGATGAAATTCCTTCATCACCTAATCATTGAGATCTCACTATCTCACTGTGTTTTGCGCTCAAGTTGTTTTCTACCTTAGCATAGCCTTCCTTTTATAAGTTTGAGTTATTGGTTGAATCCACAACCCTAATCTCCAAAGTGATCGATGGTTGAGAGTAGATCTCGATATTACTTGATATCAATGATTGAGATTCATGTAATTCACTAATGCAAATAACCTTTGCATTTAATTAGATTAAGTCATTTTTTTCCTTATAACGTCAATTGCAAGTAATTGCTAAGGTTAAGGGTCAATTAGGCGACTTCCACATACCTAGACACTTAAGCCTCTACGGAAGTACTTGCGTGAGCTACAAACGTTAACACATAGATCTACTATTTTCCTGTGATTTCAATTGAGGGCCTTGGTTTAACATTGTTCTCTTTTGTAAGTTCAAACTTCATCTAGATTTTGGTTAATTCTTTCCCAATTACTTCTACGAATGCCTTCAAAGTTGCTTGGTTTGTTGGAATCACATTTGCCGTTAGACCAAAACCCGTAGGCATTAGTCTCCACTACAATCACTAGAGTTAGGATCCACAAGAGGCAGTTAGTCCATGTCACAAAACACACGGGGAGCACTGAACCCAATGTCCAACAATCTCCCCCCAAGTGCGAGCTGGGTGAGTTTCGAACTCGAGACCCATGCTCTGATACCACTTGTTAGAATCACGATTGCCGTTAGACTAAAACCTGTAGGCATTAGTCTCCACTACAATCGCTAGAGTTAGGATCCATGAGAGGCAGTTAGGCCATGTCACGAAACACATGGGGAGCACTAAACCCAATGTCCAACATGGTTGTCTTTTTAGAGATGAAAGTCTTTATGAATTAAGTGCACCTCTATCTTTAGAGTGTTGAATGGCTTGTTATGCTACTAGTTGAGTTGACAAATCTGTTTTTGTAGGTCACACTTAGGAATCATTTGGTTGAAGAGGTCTTTAGGCATAAAAGAAAAGTTGTCCATTTGGAACAACATAGAGAGAGAGAGATAGAGATTGCTGGAAGGTAATGATAACAAAATTGGATTGTTGGAATCTGATAATCAACCAACAATCCAACAAGTCAAGCTGTTATGTAAAAAAAATTAAATATGTTTTAATGTTTAATTTAGGAAGAAGGGGCACGATCAAAAGATCATTCCCCTTCATGTTAAGGCACCCGAGGTTGTATTTAAGCTAGGGGTCCTTCCATTGTAAGAATCATCATTCAATTTCTCTATATATATATTATCTATCAATTCAGTATTTAATTCTGTGTGCTTCATCTGGTATAAGGGTAGATGGGAAGAAAATCGAAAAAGTAGGAAGATGTCATAATATCAGATCGCAGACTCAAGACTACAATATAGAATCCCCATTCTACACTGTACTGCTTGGTGGAGTGGATGTGGCCCTAGGTATCCAATGGTTGCAAACCATAGGCACTTATTCTGCCAACCATTAAAAACAATTTATAAAGTTTAGATGGGAAGGGCAAAAATATAAGCTATATGGTTTTTAACCACCTTAGAATCAAATTATATCATCCCACCAGATGATGAAGCTGATCTGTAAAGGAGCACCAACGTGTATAGTGCAATGTCATCAGATGGAAGAGTTGGCTTCAAAATTGATTAGCGAAGAACCACTTAAAGTTCAAGAATTGATTCAAAAACACAAAAAGGTATTCCAAGATCTTCCACTGAAGATGCCTTCTGAAAGAGAAATTGAGCACACAATTGAAGTCAAGTCAGGATCAATCATCATCAACATCAAGCCATATAGTTATCCACATCATCAAAAGACTGAAATTGAAAGATTAGTCCAAGATCTCTTAAAATGTGGTCCAAGATCTCTTAAAATGTGGTATCATCACAAAAAGTGGAAGCCCTACACTGCTCTAGTGGTTCTAGTTCGGAAGAAGGATGGATCATTTAGGCTATGCGTATATTATAGAAGATTGAACAAGATAACGATTAAGAACAAGTTCCCTATTCCTTTCATAGACGAAATGCTAAATGAATTTCATGGAGCCAAATATTTTTCAAAATTGGACTTAAAATCCGGATACTACCAAATTAGAATAAGATTAGAGGACATAGCAAAGACTGCCTTTCGAACTTGTGAAGGTCATTATGAGTTTAAGGTAATCCCTTTTGGGTTAACTAATGCTCCAACAACCTTACAAGTTACCATGAATGAGGTATTTCGATCATATTTAAGGAAGTTTGTGCTAGTTTTCTTTAATGATATTCTAGTCTATAGTAAAACAAGGAAGGAGCATCTACAACATCTAGAACAAGTTCTCACCATACTAGAAGAACATCGGTTTTATGCAAAGATGTCCAAATGCACCTTTGGGAAGGAAGAAGTAGAGTACTTCAGGCACATAATATCCAAGGTTGGAGTAAATGTAGATCCTAATAAGATCGAGGCTATAAAAGAAATGGCCCAAATCAATTAACATCACCACATTAATAGGTTTTTTAGGGTTGACAGGGTGCTATCGACAATTTTTTCGAAGCTATGCTCATGTAACCACACCTTTAACAAACCTTTTAAAGGAGAACTATTTCCGATTGGATGATAAGGCAGAAAAGTGTTTTGAAACCTTAAAGGAAATTGTGTCCAATGCACTAGTATTAGCAACTCTAGATTTTTCAAAGCCTTTTGTAATTGAATGTGATGCCTAAGGTTTTGAAATAGGAGCAATGTTGATGCAGGATGACCATATAATAGCATTTGAAAGCAGGAAGCTCAATAAAAGGGAATGTTTAAAGTCTACATACAACAAAGAAATGCTCATCATTATGTATGCATTAGCCAAGTGGAGACAATTTCTTTTGGGAAGTAAGTTTTTAATACAAATTACCATAATAGTCTTCAACGCCTTCTCTAGTAAAAAACACTTTCTACAGAACAACAAAAATGGATCGAAAAAGTTACCGCCTTTTACATGGAGATATTACATAAGAAGAGAAAAAACAAATTGACAACAAAGTTCTATGGACCATACCAGATTAACAAAAAGATCAGCCAAGTAGCATACAATTTAAGCCTTCTTGATAAAAACCGTATTCACAATGTTTTCCATGTGTCTTGCCTTAAAAAGAACTAGGCAAACACCAAGTGGCGCAAACAACACTCTCGACGTTAAATGATGAAGGGAAAATCATTTTAGAACCATAAGGAATCATCATCACCAGGGAAAAGAAATTGCGATCACGAGTAATCAAAGAATACCTTATTAAGTGGAAGAACCTACCAGAAGAAGAAGACTTTTGGGAGACAAAAGCATTCCGTCAAACGGTCAACAACACCCTTTGTTACCCATGCTTCGACGACAAAACAATTTTTTCGAGAGGAAGACAATGTTATGTAAAAAAAATAAATATGTTTTCATGTTTAATTTAGGAAGAAGGGGCACGATCAAAAGATCATGCCCCCTCATGTAAAGGTACCCGAGGCTGTATTAAAGCCAGGGGCCCTTCCATTATAAGAATCATCAGGGGCCCTTCCATTATAAGAATCATCCTTCAATTTCTAATATTAATATATATATATATATTATCTGTCAATTCAGTATTTAATTGTGTGTGCTTCACAAGCACTGTCTGCTGAGGGCCAAACTAGGACCTAGAATTGACCTTGTAACAACAAATGCCTATTTAATTGGCATCACATGAAAATAGTTGCATATTTGCTAACTGGCAGCTATCCATGGTCAAAGAAATTACAGGTGCATTTGACATACTAAAAACCCTTTCTAGAGTCAAATCTGTTCAGTTACTTGTGAATATTCTTAAATCGCTAACTATCAAAGGGCAAAGAGTTGTTGGTTCCATTAACGTAATAATCATTTTTCAATTTAGACTTAATTGTCTTTGTGTGTATATTATAGAATTGGCCTCAATTTTTTACCTGAAGGTGGCAAAACCTATCAAAACTCAGTTATCAGCTGTCAGTGAGATCAGCCATCACTAGCTGTTATCTGCAAATGCAGGTTGACTCATCACTGTTATTCAAGGCAAACCATGCCACCTGAAATGACCTGCTGATGGTCTGTAAGGGGTAGAGTTCCACTCCTGTGAGATGCTTGTGTGTCTTGGGCTGTTAACTTGTCTCCTTGCATCCGAGGAAGACATGCTCATAGGCTCATTTTGTTCGACCTTAATGGTATCATTATTTGAAATGATGGTGATCTTTATTTTCCTTTTAAATAAATTGTAATGCTTATCCGAGATCCAACTTGATCACCTAAGCCTAAATTTGCCTAATGTTCTAGTACTGTTACAGTGAATTCACCAAAGAATAAAAGTAAGCTTAGTAGGGACAAAATTAACTAGTAGATGCATCTGATTAAGTACACCATTCGAAATGTAGCAAGTACCAGATCAGTTGATAGATATATGGATAGGCTAAATGTAAATTTTCAAACTGAATATTTGCTGAAGCTAAAGAGATTTATTTCAAAGTTTTGTAGAATTAGATTTCAAATTCAATGGATACAATTACCAATTAATCACTCCATGCCATGAACAATAGAAAATCAATATAGTGAATTTGTTGCTTCGAGATATTTGGTAACGGGTGGGAATGATTAAGGATGTCAAACTAAAGACCAATCTTTTTTATCTGATGATCTTCCAAAGAGCTTAATTGTTTTACTGACTAAAGGCCCAACCGAAGAATCTGTTAAGGTAACTAAAGGAGACAATAACATAGAAAATGCCGTCTGTTCGACAACCAAATGGGGCCAACTACATGTCCTTCTTTGAAACATCATTTTGTAATGTTTCCGACATCATTCTCAACAACTAATGTTTCCATTTTAGTCTCTGCAGAGATGACCATATCAAAAGTATTGTTGTTACTAGCTGTGCCTCAGGAAAAATGGGTCACTCATTATAAGCTTTGGTTCAACGTGGTTTTTCTTGAATATCCTAATGACCACATCATATAAATCTGTTGCGAACTAATTAGTAAATTTGCAAATTTAACTCAAAATAAGGGAATATTCCTGAAGATAACCTTAAGACCAAAAAGATGATGCATTTCTAAAAGATTTGCACATTATAGTAATTATTCTAAAAGGCTGCATTATTGTTCTATTAATTTACTACATATAAAAAATTGTACAAGTTACTAGCAGAAAGGCAGAGAACTTAATGGAGCAAATGCATGGATAACTGCTTAACTTGATTTGGAATTTTCTGTTGCCTATATGTGATCACTCAGCAAATGTATAATGCTATTAACGTCATAGTCTGCAAGTCTCACATGTGAAAACCAATCTAGTAGATATACTTGAAATGAGTGATGATTCATGAAGATGTAGACAAAATTCTCATCGAAACTAACTTGCTGACACTTGTGTTTCTTCAGTCTGACCATTGGCTTACTCTAACTGTTATCAGTGTGATATGTTTCTTAGATTGGAAGTTATTCGCTCTCAGCCATACATTACAGCTATTTTATATACTCTATACTTTGTTTCAGTCCAGAGGTCTCTTGGTACTGCCTTCTTAGTTTCCTTGGTTGCATTTGGTCAATCATGGACCTAACATATTTTAATTTTTCATTCTTTTTCATCCTTGCGGTAACTGAAGAAAACCAAGAAACTTTACTCTCATCTTGATTATTCTTGTACTCATACAGGCCAGAGATATGCTTGTTCTTTTGGAATTTAATGATTATATCTATTAATAATATATAGAAAAAAGTACAAACAGTCTGTGCCCTGCTCTAAAAATAAGGGGCTGTTCTGAGATCAGTTTTGCTTTTCTAAGTCCATCACAGAGAACTGAAGTCTTAAAAAAGAGCCTATATCTCCTTAGAGCTAAATCAAGCAAGCTTGTTATATATACAAGCAACATTGTCAAACATAAATAACAGAACCTGGAATGACTGAGGCTACTCAGAGCCCTGGTGTAGAATCAACTGTAATTGAACTGGGAGGTGATTCCTCTCACCTGTTTTCAGCTTCCTATTTTTGCTTCACTGCTGCCATCAACTCCCTCAGGTCTGTTGGACATATTGAGAGGGGGGTGAATCAGTGTTTGACTTAAATTAGTTAATTTTAATCTTCAGAGCATCAAATCACATTAGCATAAGATCAAAACATAAATCAACATCACGTTACTGTTTACATGAACAGTTAACAACACCTATCAACAATGCATAACATCAAAGAAAGTACGAAAGAGATCTTTTAGGTGGAAACCTTTTCGGGAGAAAAACCGCTGAATGCTTTTAATATAGGTCTTTAAAGATTACATCAACAGGAAGCTCCTACTTCCGAGATTCTCCAGCAACAATTAGAAGGAGGCTCCAACCCCCAGATTTATCATTTCCAACTGAAAGAGTGATCCAACACCCTGGTTTACTAGCTCCAATTGGAAGGATGCTCCAACACCCTAGTTTTATCAGCTCCAATCGAAAGGATGCTCCAACACCCTAGTTTACCAGCTCCAATTGAAATGATGCTCCAACGCCCTAGTTTTATCAGTTGCAACTAAAATGATGTTTCAACACCTTGGTTTACCAGCTCCAACTGGAAAGACGCTCCAATGCCCTGCAAGCTCCAACTTGCCCTAGCACCACCTTGCCACCGTGAAGCGTTCTCAGGCTCCAACCTGAAGGAGACTCCATTCTTTGCCTTGCATCACCCTGGCAGCCTAGGCCCTACGCAACAAGCCACCACTTGCCTTGAAGACTCCGACCTTCAATTCACCATAGCAGACCATGTTTCACAATTTTCAGACTAGATGCACCTGTGCTCAATATCAAAATATATAATATCAAAACAATCTGCTGACTTTGTCGGTCTGCAATACTGGCACAAGGACGTCAACGACAACACCAACTTTCTCTGCACAAGAATCAAAGCTTAGCACTCAGCGCTTCAGCAGCATCACAACAACAACTCTGTCTCTATTATCAATGAGAGAACCCTAGCATCCCTGCTCTGCTTCTGCTAAAAAAATCAAACCCTAGCAGCATGAAAACTCAGTCAAGTCCATTGCCACAACAACTCTGCTCAAGTTACATCAACCTGTCAACTCATATCGGCAATCTCTAATTCACAAACATATTCAGAACACCTTGGTAGCATCTCAACAAAACAAGACCTCTGCTCATCATATATATGTGAAACCCTAGGCAACAAGCTATGGCTTAATACACAACTATATTGTCGATTATGACAACCAACTCTATACAACTCAGTTATAACTTATGACAACACAGTCAAATACATGTTTGGATTCTGCCAATACTTAGGCTTCTTTAACCCCCATCTATATAAATGTTGTCATAACCCTAGTTCAACAAGCAAGTTAGAAGCACTGTAAACCCTAGTACTCATTAGATGCCCACACAAGCCAATAAAATTGCTCAACAATTTTTGACAAATTCTAAGTCAACGAAAACAAACTCTCTCACACAATGTCAAAACATCAAGTCACACATTCTGCTAATACATCAACTCACTGGACAAGCTGCCATCATAACCATAGTACATAGCTTATGACAATACATAACAACTCCAGTTGTGTACAATTACTTGGATCTCTGCAACAGTCTCCTCACAAACAACACACAAAACAACATTGCACAACTACATCAATATGCTTTCACTATACTCCTGCAAAACCACTGTCAGTCACATGTATACATGGCAGCCACACTAAAGTTCTGTCCATATGCACTAGCTGTGTCTCAAACACTAAACTCGGCCATAGTCACCTCTGGTCCCTGCAATAAAACACTATCAACATTGCAAACCTCTGTCCATACTCTGCCTTCAATCTCTGCATTGCATTGCACTAGCATATAATTCATCATCTGCTACAGGTATTCAACTCAGCATATACAAAGCTCATTACAAAGCACTGTGAGCAAAATAATGATCACAGCTACAGGTAGATACATCTAAAGGGTATATATTTATAACAAAACACCAACAATCTCATAGGTATGACAGCCACTGCAACAACATAATGTTAACCAATTAAATGCACAACATTGCACATTCCCTTTTTCCTCCATAGGATCAAAATGATGCTATAGGTATGCTCTCAGATCAACCTCAAATAGCTCAGATCCCGACTCAACAAGTTTCCTTAGTAGGATTGAAAGATGACCCCTAACTGTGCCTCTGATCAGACTTTGTAACTAGTCAATGTCTTGTCACAAATTAAAAAGGGGGTCTCACATATGTCCTGCCAGAGAGTCAAATTATCAGAGGAATCGGAAATTATGTCTTGAACATTCCACTGCAGAAACGTTAGATTCAATGCTACAGTCAGTCTGAATAAACCTCAATTTAGTGCCAAGTCAACCTCAGAAAACCAACGAAGATTTGCCTCAGATGAGTCTTTGAAATCCCTTGAAATCACCACAGAAGGAAGGCCGAGATAAGTCTCAGGCCTAATACGAAATAGTCCACAGAAAGATGCAGAATCTGGCCTCAGCACATTGCAACAGACCTCAGGTCTGAGCTTTAGGAGGCTTCTCCAACAGGGCCAAAGAGCCTCGGAAAAGGTGCCTCAGAAGGGCTGAAAATCCTTGCCACAGAGAGCCCTAGAGTAGGTGCGAAGGAAGGCTGAATATTTCTGTCATTGATAGCCCTAAAAACCCACAAATAACCTTAAAGTATTGACCACAAAAATGTTCCAGGATCTGTCCACAAAGCTTCCGCTAAAAACTCTGATCTGCCCTTAGGAAAACAATGAAGAACATCAGCAGATGATAGATGATGATGCCTAGATTTGATCTTAACAAAAGACACCTTATCCCCAACAAAATTTCGGTCTCCTACTTCAGATAGACGTTCTGTTCTTGGCCTCAGATAGTAATTGCTTGAGATCTGTGTGAGAGAGTGATACCTTGAAGGAGAAACCCGAGCCTCAATATATAGTGATGGATGGGTCTTCTAGAGGGGCATGTCTATATAGTGATGGGTGGGTCTTCTAGAGGGGCTGACATGCCGAGTAGGTCATGGAGCTTACCTACAAAATAGGCTCAACAAAAATTCAAATTCAAATCTTCAAAAATTAAATATTTTGGTGCCAATTTAATAACAATATTTAATTAATATGCCTGTGACCACATCCTCCTTTGCAAACCAAATTTGATGAGGATATTCCTTATTAGGAGGGCTGACAAGCCCAACACAATTTAATCACTTTTCTTTAGAATACCTGCCACTAATTAACCAAACATCAAGCTGCATTCATCACCTCCTTTTGGGGACCTTGACCAAACTTTCGGGGCACCTACCATTGGAATTGACATAATGAGGGCTATGAATTGATGATGGTCCCATTTGCAGTTTCACTGATCTTCTTATCCAAAATATTCATCAAATGTGGGGCATCATGACCACACCACAAGAGCTTTTCATTTTTCTAGGGTTTCTTGACCTGTGCACCTTCCGATTAATGCAATCCATAGACGAATATTAAGAGTGTTCAAAGACGACATTGGCATTAATGACAACAACATTCAACAAGGTCCTCTTCTTTTGTTATAGTAGGTCTCCCTTCACTTGTTGTCTCTGCTCCGAGAAAGTTTAGTGTCAGGTACTTGTTACTGCAAAAATCTAGCAGCCTAGTGGAAGGCCTCACTATGCACTCTAGGTCTAGAGCAACAATGAGATCAGTTGTCATTGTCACTTTAGGGGCTTCTCCCTTGCTGTTTTATGGTTGGATACTATACTCACAAGGGAGGATTCTCCAACAAGACTTAGAGATTAAATGACTAAGGAATCGTAAGCCAAATGGCTCTCTAAGGAGCTTGTTAATTTATACAACCTACAAAGGTCTTCAACAAAGAAAGGCTTGGGGTGAGAAAGAGAGAAGATGGATTGAGGGAAACTATCAGGTATGCCTAGGAGCCTGAGGTAAGTTTTATAGATCTTCAAGATAGTTTTCCCACTAGCCACGATCAATATATGGATTGTAGTTATAAATTAGGGCTTTAGCCTTTAGGATAATACATCTTTTGGAGTGTCCAAAACTTACAAAAACTTTAAAATAGCCTATTAATGATAGTATCAACAAAAGGTCCAAGGCTATTGAGTGGTAAACAAGTGAAAGGTTATCACAATGTATCTAATGACTAAAAATGTATAAAACAACAAACGCTAGACGTCAGCCCTAATATGAGGGGTGAAAATTTCATGAAACAATAGATTTTGCCTTTTTAAATTTAATAGATGCAATGCCCAATTTTAGAGTGATGAAGTATAGGTAAAATCAAGCTATAAAATTTAGATTTTTCCAAATCCTAACCCTCGTTTACCATAAAATATAAAAATGGAAAATATAATTTGATTGACACACAAGTACTAGTGCCTTCAATCAATTGGGCATATGGAGTTAGGAAGATGAGGTCAAAGGAAGAGGATCTTGGATAGAGGGGGGATAGATATTAGCTCTTTACCAAACCCTAACAACTTTCACTTCAAGGAGATTTAAGGTGAAGGGATGCAATCTAGTTCCCTTGATGGATATTATTAGAATAATACTATTTTAATTTAATGCTCATTCTTTTAGCTGTTTCTAATTTTATTCTTTTAGCAGTTTCTTAGATGAAACTGATTCTTTACATAGAAACTTGATGTTTCTATCTTTGTAAATATCTCTGTATTATTATTGAGTATTGTTGCTCAATCAATTCAATGAATTCATTTGGAAATCCATATGCGTGTTTCGCATTGTTTTATGGTATCAAAGCCAGAAAAAGAGATTTCCTGAGAAGTTATTCTCTCTGCATCCTAATTTCTTGAGTTATTTCTGTCATTCATTTCTAAGGTCGAGCCCTCTGTAAGCCAGATAGCCTTCACTGAGTCTTAGCTTCGACTCTGCTCACTGTGATAAAAGCTTACAGTCGTCTATCTCGATATAGAAGTGGATTCTCCGAAATAACTTTTCAGCTGGTTTAATTTTTTTTTTTTCGTGGATGCAATCTATGTAGCGCTGGGAATTTTTTTTTCGTTGCCCGATCTCATAGCACGCACTTGGTAAATTGACGGCGGCACTGACCGGCTCCAATTCCTGAATTTTTTTTTATGCATGCATCGAGTGGCAACGAGTATTTGAGCTGGCTTCCGAAGCAAGCACGGGCAACAACTGATGCAAGCAGTTATTCATTTGCATTTCGCGAGCCTAGCGTTTGGAACTCCGCTACATCGACATTCAAGGCACCGTCAAAACGGAGGGACGCGGTCAATAAAGAAATAACCTGTGAGACAAGTCGGTTCAGATTTGTGTATGTGGGACGTTCACTGTCCAAAGAACGACGACAAATATCGTAAATAGCTTCCTTATCGAGGAGAACGGCCACATCGGTGTGTTCCAGAAGAGAATGCGTAGAGAGAATGCTGTTGTACCTGTGGTGATGGATACACAGTGAATCCAAGTTTGGATTTTTTGCCGTAGTCCACTGAAAGACGTTACAGCAGCAGAGAACCAAGACCAGAACCAGTTCCTCCACCAACTGCATTGAAGACGAGGAATCCATGCAGACCCGTGCAAACTCATTTAACTGTTTTTTTTAAAATTTTTCTGCCTTCGACAGGGGTTTTCCGGTTCTCTGATTTTTAGAAGACTCCGGGGATCGATGCTTGATTTCCGCTGCATCTAAAAGACACGAATTGTCCATTACGCTCAATCATCACCCGGTGTATCTGTTGTCCGCTGGTTTATTTATTCTAATAATCCGCATTAGAAAATTGTGGTAAAACGGTGCCATATTTTTTCGCAGAATCGACTTTGTGAATGACAACGGATTAAAATGCTCCAATAGCTGAAGCTGCGCAGATAAAAACGTGGGCCCATTACGAGGACGTGAAAGCTCACTGTTCAGAGGTCATATTGAGAAAATTCGAAAGCCATTTCCTCACCTTATTTGCTGCTGTAGAGTTACTAGAGGGTATGCGTATTAACTTGTCTTAACTCAGGGACATATTTGAAGCCAAAGTTTTCTCTTCTATATTGCCAGCCGAGTTCTGTTCATAAAGAAGCGGTGGATTCTGTGTGCTGTTACCTGAATTTTGTGGATTAAGGAGCTAAAACCTTCTGTTAAAAGGCTGAGTTTGTCACCAAAGGAGGGTCATATTACACCACTTCACTGAACATAATTCTATCAGTCTTCCAGAAACGTACAGATGGCCTCCCTCACCAATCTGATGTTAGAAGGCAATCAACGCTTTAATGGCAGCAATTATAACATCTGGAAACAAAGAATGTTGACCATCTTTGAATACAGGTGTCTTGATCAGCTTATTTTGGGCAAAGAAACTCGTCCCGGTACAGCTGGTACCGATCAAGATAAGTTTGATGATAGAAATCGAGAGGCTGTTATGCTTCTCAAGCTCTCTGTGGCTGATGATCAGTTACCACCTAGATAACCGGATTCGTCCTATAGGCACCACGAATCCCGAATCCAGCGTGTCCGATGCGATTCTGCCCTGATTCGTGTCCAAAAACCATGACACGTCGTGTCCTTTCCTGACTCGTCGAATCCGATGTCGTGTCACAATTTTGGCAGCGTGTCCTGTTTTCCAGGACTTGTTAGGCAGCAAAAGTGACACGGGTATGAAAAGGCCGCATTTGGTCATTACAGCCACGCATATTTTCATTTGGCAAGCGTTTTGACAGCTTAATGATCAAGTCTAGGCCCTAGTATTGATATGCTATTCATGGTAATGTTAAATTCTTAAAGTAAAAGTGACATTCTCCTTAATCTTTATTAGTTATCCTTTTACTTAAATTTTTAACATTTACCATGAAATGACTCAGGATGTTTGAGAGTGGTTCCGGCCTCATTGGATTTCATATGGAGAAAGTAGAGTTTTAGATTTCATTCAAAATCCAGCGTATTTATCAATTTTTCAGGATTTAGGATTGGGGGATTGCAATGTTTCCATTGAATTTTGTCATGTATTAGGGTATGAAACTCGTATTTAATCAAGAGCACCAATCCCTCTATCTACCTTGATGTTACTGACGTTGGTTGTCGAACTCCTGTATCATGACCCTCCTAAAAATGTACGCATCACTCAAACAAAATCTTGACTTGACATGTTATGCTTGTTCTATCTTATGTTAATGCTTAAAGGATGATATTAATGACAAAGATCCCTATACAGATACAGAGGTAATGACAAAGATACCTTTGGATATTAATGCTTAGAGGGTGATATTAATGACAAAGATCCTAATTTTCCAACAAGACTAAAAAATTAGACATTTCTCGTGGTGGCAAGAGGGCCAGGCATAAGAAATAGATAATAGATTGACATGTATTTGAATTTTGTATGTCCTATGCATGCTAATAGCTATAGATGAAGATCTATATTTGAAATCAATAAATTTGTATCATTAATTAAAATTTGTGTAA
>APFE030847394.1:0-16783 GCA_000404065.3 Pinus taeda | reverse complement strand
TATCATGACTCTTAGGACAGATAACGGGGGGGAATTTTGTTCTTCTGTTTTTTCCAACTTCTGTGATACTCATGGCATAAAACGCCAGTTCACTACTCCTTACACTCCTCAGCAGAACAGTGTTGTTGAACGCGCGCAATCGCATGGTTGTTGAAATGGCTCGCTCCATGTTACAACACAAGAATGTTCCAAACAAATTCTGGGCTGAAGCAGTCTTTACTGTTGTTTATCTTCTTAACCGATCACCCACTCAGGCTGTTAAAGGGAAGACTCCTGAAGAGGTTTGATCTGGCCGTAAGCCGAAGATCAGTCACCTCAAAGTTTTTGGCTCAATTGCATATGTTTGGATTCCAGCTGGTAAGCGCTCTAAGTTGGATTCCAAAATCCAGAAACTCATGATGACAGGGTACAGTGATCATCACAAGGCTTACAGACTCATAGATATAGCCACTGGTCGTCTTAGCTTCAGTCGGGATGTGGTATTTGATGAAGACAGAGGATTCTTTCAGTCTTCTTCTTCTAAGCAGTGTTCTGAGGATCAGCCTCACAGTGTTTTTCTTCCAGTAAGTCCACCTGATGGGAGGGATGGTGCAGCATCAGTGTTTGATAATACACTGCCTGAGCTTCCTCCAGAAAATAACCCTTCTCTTGCTGCCCCTATTGTTTCTGAACCTTCTCCATCTCCTCCTGATATTGGTTCCTCTACGTCTCGGCCGAAATGGTGGGCTAAAACCATTGGTGATCTCAGGGATGATGAACTTCTTGAAGGACGAACTTCTAGACATAAGAGCAAACAGCAGTCTACAGTAAACTTTGCTCTTATGGCTAATCTGCACAGTATCTTTGAGCCTCAAACTTACTCAGAAGCTAAGGGTATATCTGAGTGGGAACAGGCTATGGACACTGAATTCCAAAGTCTTCAGAAAAATCAAACATGGACCCTTTCTGATCTTCCTGAAGGGAAAAAGCCCATTAGCTGCAAATGGGTATATAAAGTGAAATACAAAGCCGATGGAACTCTAGACAAGTACAAAGCTCGTCTTGTGGCTCGAGGATTTTCACAGAAGGAAGGCATTGACTATGAGGAGACTTTTGCTCCTACAGCCAAAATGAGTACCATACTGCTTGTCCTTGCCCTAGCAGCTCAGCTCAAATGGAAAGTTCATCAGATGGATGTAAAAAGTGCTTTCCTAAATGGTGACTTACAGGAAGAAGTCTACATGACACAGCCTCCAGGATTTAAGATTGCCGGTCAAGAACAGAAAGTGTGTAGATTAGCTAAAGCTCTCTATGGATTGAAACAAGCTCCTCGGGCTTGGTACATGAAAATTGATTAGTACCTGACAGATCATGGTTTTCAACGGAGCCCATCTGATGCAAATCTGTATATCAAGCATACTGGTGATGATATCTTGTTTGTAGTTGTCTATGTAGATGACCTTATCATTACTAGCAGCTCTACACATTTGATCCATGGGATCAAACAAGACTTCTGCAGAACCTTTGATATGACAGACTTGGGACTTCTTCACTACTGTCTGGGGATTGAAGTTTGGCAGACTGAAAATCACATCTTTCTCTCTCAGTCCAAGTATGCCAAAAATCTTGTGGACAGGTTCAGAATGCAGGATTGCAAACCAGCCACGACTCCTATGGAACCAGGGCTCAAACTTTCAGCTCAATCATCCTCTCTTCCTATGGATGAAACTTTATTCAGGCAATTAGTGGGCAGTCTTATCTACCTTACTGCCACCAGACCAGACATCAGTTTTGCAGTGAGCTACATTTCCCGCTTTATGTCAGCTCCTAAAGCTGATCATTGGATAGCAGCAAAGCGTGTGCTACGATATGTGCATGGCACTTCTGATTATGGACTCCTATACACTCGCAGTTCCGATCCTATACTCAGTGGTTACACAGATTCTGACTGGGCCGGTTCAGTTGATGATCGTAAATCTACAGTTGGGTATGTGTTTAGTCTAGGATCTGGTGCTGTCACCTGGACTAGTAAGAAGCAGCAAGCCGTGGCTCTCTCCTCAACAAAAGCAGAGTATCGGGGAGCAGTTAAGGCATCCTGTGAGGCAGTTTGGCTTCGACGTATGCTTGCAGACATGCATGCTTCCCAGACAGGTCCTACTTCCTTGTTTTGTGATAATCAGGGAGTACTCAAACTTGCCAAAAATCCCATTTTTCATGAACGAACAAAACATGTGGAAACTCATCGCCACTACATTCGCCAGCTTGTTGAAGATGGATCCGTTCAGTTGAGATATGTTCTCACAACAGAGCAGCCTGCAGACATCTTCACCAAGCCTCTTGGCCCTGATAAGTTTGTAAAATTCAGGGGGTCTATTGGTGTTGTAAATAGATTGAGCATTAAGGGAGGGTATTAGAATAATACTAATTTAGTTTAATGCTCATTCTTTAGCTATTGCTAATTTTATTCTTTTAGCAGTTTCTTCTATGACACTGATTCTTTACATAGAAACTTGATGTTTCTATCTTTGTAAATATCTCTATATTATAATTGAGTATTGCTACTCAATCAATTCATTGAATTCATTTGGAAATCCATATGTGTGTTTCGCACTGTTTTAACTTTTGTTGAAAGAAATTGTTTATGAGGTCGTCGCTTAGGTTGAAGGACGTTCATCATCCAATGAAGGAAGCTTCTATCTGTGAAAATTCGAGAATCCCACCCGAATCAACTACTGCAGCAACTGATTAAACTTCTCCTATCTGTTAAATACTGAAACAAATTATTTATTGTTTCCTACAGCAAATATCGAAGCTAATACAACTGCAACCTTCACTAAATTAATTTTCCCAAAACAAGAACAGAACAATAGAGAAAGATACACAAGTGACACAATATTTTTTGGACAACTGTCCCCGAAAAAACCCAATGTGGGAAAACCAGTGCAACAGCTCTGAGGGTTTTATATTATTAAGCAGTAGCTTCTGAATACAACTCTGGATGCCCTTCTGGCAATCTAGTTACAGAGAAAATAAACTAGCAAAAAAACTTAGTGAGATTACCTCACTCTACCCCGCAATTCCCGGTTGTTCCAGCAACTGAACCAACTATCCCCTTTGCATCACTCCCAAAAGGCTTTGCATCAGCTCAACTGGGAAACATTTTCCCTCTAGAGTAGTGTCCAGCCTTCCCAACTCAGAAATGTCAACTCCCTCAGCACACTTGGACTTCTGCGCTGAAGACTACACAGCTTTTGCGTGAGCCTTCCTGGCTCAGTGTCAAGCTCTGCGTGGGCCCTTCTAGCCCAACGTCAACCCCTCCTAGGTTTGCGCTGCCTCCTCATTGTGTCTCTCTGCCTCTCTGCTGCGTATTCTAGGTCCTGGAGAAGATACTCCAACCCAACTATCCATGCCCCTCACTGCAAAATCTCACTATCGATATTCTCCCGACAACTGCTCTGCTTCAGAAAATCGAACTTCTAAACTCACTGTGTTTTTCCAATTGACCCTCAAGCCTCCTTAAATAATCTCCTTGGTGACATTCAACAGCCCAGATTAGAAGTTAATCAATGGCCAAGATCATTTCTGCTTGATCCTCATCTTCTTCTAGAAGTTACACCCACAGTTTATATTAATACCCTTTAATTATTTTATTTTCCTAAAGTTTAGACTTAGGGTCCCTTTAAAAATAGTTAATTATTTTAATAAAATTGTTTTTGGGGGGAATTCCCAAAACAATTTCTAGATTCTTTGGAATACATATGCCCAAGCCTCCCTGCAAAATTTGAGACTTATAGCACATCCGATGCTACCAGAAATCAACACTCCCTCTTAGCAAGGAATGTGCTCTAGTAATGCCTCCTACTGAAGCATCACCCTTACTTCATAACATCTCCTTCTGTGTTGCTGATGTCTGACATGTCCACCAAGCACTGCGCAAATGTTGCATTTGTACTGTTGTTGATCCTGCCACTATCAACACTGCATCCGTATTGCAACTCCCTCTGAAATTATGCATTCGTGCTGCTGCTAGCACTGCCACTACCAACTACTACTGCACTGCAAACTGTTGTTGCTACTACATCAGCAACGGAAAAACATCCCAAATTACTGAACTAACTATGTTCAGTATGATACCATGTGAATGTTGGAACCTGACTGTTGCTAGTCTCTGCGCTAACCCTTTGAATCTACTGCGATGTTGCTGACCTTTACTCTGTGCCATCTGCACTGTTGCCAACTCTGCTCTGCATTGTTCAGTCTCTGGCACTCCTAGCCACTGCAACTGTCTCTCCGACACTCCTCGGCACCATCCGACACTAGTCCATCCTGCTACTTCTGATTTGGGCTCCCGTAGCAAAGAATTGATCCGAAAAGTGGGTTCCTCAAGGATCCTACCCATCTGTAGCTCTTTCGAACTACAGCTCCAAATCAGCCCACCTCCCTCCTGGAGGTATCTCGGCTATCATGGCAATCTCCTCCTCCTCGATCTTCACGAGCGCAGCCTTTGGATCATGCTTCTCTGTAACGAATAAAATATATAAATAATATAAATATAATGTAAAAGATAATGATCATAAATAATAGTTAGTTGAGCTAGTAATTAAGTTGAAGAGGCATGTCTAATAGGACATGACTCTTCATGAAGAGACGCTTGGTATATAAGCAAGCCTCTCGTTCCCATTTGTAAATCATTCATTCTTATTCTTATTCATTTTAATATATAATTTTATATCCTCATGGATAACCTCATATTCCAAGTCTTTTGGAGTAATTAATTTATAGAAGGAACTTTGTTCGCTTCATTTGGTTTTTGATTAATCAACCTTATTTTCAGTGTTTGTGATCAGAATGCTATACAGAAGATTAATCTCGGATAGTCTGATCCCTTCTCAGTGCGACAATTTTGTTTGTCACTAAGAAGATCTTATCAACTTGTATCGATGAGGATGACTATTCCGAGACAAAAAGATTTTCGAAGCAGAAAAAGAGATCAAGCCTTTTTCATCGACAAGCTTTGAGGACAACACTTTTTAAGGAAGAAGGCAATGTAACGAATAAAATATATAAATAATATAAATATAATGTAAAAGATAATGATCATAAATAATAGTTAGTTAAGCTAGTAATTAAGTTGAAGAGCCATGTCTAATAGGACATGACTCTACATGAAGAGACGCTTGGTATATAAGCAAGCCTCTCGTTCCCATTTGTAAATCATTCATTCTTATTCTTATTCATTTTAATATATAATTTTATATCCTCATGGATAACCTCATATTCCAAGTCTTTTGGAGTAATTAATTTATAGAAGGAACTTTGTTCGCTTCATTCTCATTTGTCCTTCTTCCTAAGAGGACATTGAGTTGCATAGTGACCCATCTCACCACACCTAAAGCACTTTATCTTCAAGACATCCTTCTTACGTCTCTGTTGCTCCTAGTGTCCCTTCGATCCAAGGGCTGCATTATCCTCCTCCTCCTTGGGCTTCGACCCACTGCTGCTGCTTCCATCAAGCTTACACTTGACTAGATCTCTCCTCAGCTCCTATTGCTTAAAAGCTGCCCACATCTCATCCCAATTCGGCAAAGTTGCCCTGCCTAGGATACTTTGGACAAAGACTTGCCACTCATCTAAGACAGAATTGAGGGCCAGTATAACCAACTTTGAGTCTTGAGGTGTAGACCCCACAACAAACAACTCACCTCGGGTCTCCTAAAGCTTTGAGAGGAATGGATCCACACGCTCCCCCTTCTACATCTGAGCAGATCTCATATTTTGATCCAAGTACATCTTCCACTGCTTGGAAGATCCCTGATATAGCGTAGACAATGCATCCCACATCTCCTTCGCAGTCCCTCTACTAGCGATGTGACAGACAACATGATCCTTCACTCCGTCAAGGATCATTCTTTTTGCCTTTGCCATTTCAACTCGGTACTTCTTCAACGAATCTGAATCTACAGGCACAACCACCACGCTGTCGACATATGTCTTGAGGGCATGCTCATCTAGAAGGAATGACATTCTAGCCTTCCAGATGACATAGTTGGATGCTCTGTCCAACCTATCCTGATCCCTCAAGCCACTAGTTGCCATCTCTACCACAAATGTCGAAAATATCCTCTCTGTTTCTCACTGTTGTTGCTCAGCCAATGAGGAAATAGACTTCTTAGCAAGAAGTCTTCTGAGGAAAAATTCCCTCTATGTGCTTCTTCCTTCTCTTCTGACGTCTTTCTGCCTAGAAAAATGGCCTGCAGAAAGGACTATGTCCCACCAGCTTCTCCTCACGCTGAGGCTTCAGCACTGCTCCCTCTACCCCGACAAACTTTCGAATTGGGTGTCCTTCCTCTCTATCGACTCACTCACGGAGAGACTGCCACAAAAATCAGCCCTCTGGCTAGGACTACGCAAACCCTATGGGGTTTCGAACTGCTGCCCCTTGCAGCTTTTTCGATCTCCCTCTTCTGCTCAGCATTGGGTTCTCTGGCACTCTTCTTCTTTCTTTACCTGCACTACCTCTGATACATGTGAAAATTCAAGAATCCCACCTGAATCGACTACTGCAGCAACTGATTAAACTTCTCCTACCTGTTAAATACTGAAACAAATTATTTATTGTTTCTTACAGCAAATATCGAAGCTAATAAAATGGCAGCCTTCACTAAATTAATTTGCCCAAAACAAGAGCAGAACAATAGAGAAAGATACACAAGTGACAGTATTTTTTGGACCACTGTCACCGAAAAAACCCAATGTGGGAAAACCGGTGTAGTAACTCTGAGGATTTTATATTATTAAGCAGTAGTTTCTGAATACAACTCTGGATGCCCTTCTGGCAATCCAGTTACAGAGAAAATAAACTGGCGAAAAAACTTAGTGAGGTTGCTTCACTCTACTTGGCCCGGTTGTTCCCGCAATTGAAACAACTATCCCCAACTCTCCTTGCGTTGGCCGTATGTCAGCCTCAAAAGGCTCTGTGTCAGCTCAACTGGGAAATGTTTTCCCTTTGGAGCAGTTTCCCGCCTTCCCGGCTCAAAAATGTCAGCTCCCTCAACAAACTTGGACTTCTGCATTGAAGACTGCACAGCTTCTGCGTGAGCCCTCCTGGCTCAGTGTCAAGCTTTGCGTGGGCCCTTCTAGCCCAACATCAACCCCTCCTGCGTCTACACTGCCTCCTCCTAGTGTCTCTCTGCCTCTCTATTGTGTATTTTAGGTCCTGGAGAAGACTCCAACCCAACTATCCCTGCCCCTCACTGCAAAAGCTCACTATCGATATTCTCCCGACAACTGCTCTGCTTTAGAAAATCAAACTTCTAAACTCACTATGTGTTTTTCCAAGTGACCCTCAAGCCTCCCTAAATAATCTCCTCGTTGACATTCAACGGCTCAGATTAGAAGCTAATCAATGGCTAAGATCATTTTTGCTTGATCCTCGTCTTCTTCTAGAAGTTACACCCACAGTTTATATTAATACCCTTTAATTATTTTATTTCCTTAAGTTTAGACTTAAGGCCCCTTTAAAAATAATTAATTATTTTAATAAAATTGTTTCTGGGTGGAATTTCCCAAAACATTTTATGGGTTCTTTGGAATACATGTGCCCAAGCCTCCCTGCAAAATTTGAGACTTATAGCACATCCAATGCTACCATAAATCAACACTATCTAGGTGTAGAAAGTTTTCATTATAGATTATGTATGCTACCAACCATTGAATGGAGAAATCACTGGACTCTCCCATGAAATTGTGGCTATTTAGCTCGAATATCTCTTTGTAAGGAAAACAAGGGAGAGAGAATTGTTGATTGTTACATACAGGTTAAGGACGAATTTTGCTTCTTGATAAAGGAAATCGTCAATCATGTAGCACTTGTTGCTCAGGGGATTCTCATAGTAGCTATTGTATAAATGACAATTAAACACATGAGGCAACAATCCTATTGTATCGGGGCATTGAAATATGTAACTCGGTTCAATCTTCATAATGACATGTGTAATCATGATTTTATGTATTTATTGTAATAAGAAAAATAAATTTATTATTATTGAACTTGAGGTATGGGTTTCATGCTCAAGGGAAATTTATTTTTAGGTCAAACTCCCATTGAGAGCTTCTAGGGCTTGTCATTGAGTCTACAAGTCTAGGGAGTTTTGTCATGTATGAATGACCCTTCTTGGGCATGTCACATATTGTAAAGAAAATTATTTGAGTCATAAGTGTCAAAATGACCCTCCAAGACCTTGTCAACTGCAAATTATCAAGTCGGCCTCTCCAGAAGATGAAGTCAACCTAATAGCATGGGAGAGAAGCCTACATATAGGATGATTCGACCTCACTCAAAATATTATTCACTCAAGCATTCACAACAAGAAAGAAGTGTGAATAGCAAGGAATATAGCCTCTTGAGCAGCGAAGAAAAGGGAGAAAGAAGACCGAGAAGTTTGGATCTGTTTTGGGCTAAAATATCTCACACGTGCGAGGAGAATTAGGGCCCTCACTGTTGTAGGAAGACCGAATATTACAATCACTCTAGTGGTCTGAACTTGGGTGGAAATGGGATTATTTTGAAGACCGAATTGTTGAAGAAGTATTTCACCAAGCGAAGAAGAAAGAACTATTTCTCCATGTTCTTGCTCACATGCATGGCCTAGGGTTTCTGCAATTAGGTCATGTTGACCACTACATGTCAACTACCCTATAGCAGTACATATTTTTTCAAAGGAATTCCATCATGTTCGAGCATTCAGATAACCTGGATTCATCATCATCATTCGTCAGTTTATCAAAGTTGTAAACCCAAATTCTACAAGTTTATTCTAAATGATGCTAGTATGACCGTTTAATTATGTAACAACACCTAGGGAAGCCTCTAATTTTGGCAAAGGATTTCATCCTAGGAAGTTTTTTAACCTCACTGAATTATGTGTTTCTGTTGGACACCTAATCCTCTAAGGGTTATGGTGTGGAAGTTAAACAGTCAAAGGAGACCAAGAGACGTTGGGAGATGAATCCACCAGTCATGTACAATGTATTATAAATAAACATCTTCTGAATAGTAAAGGCAATCTCATACTTATCCTTTATATTCTGCCTTCACCATATATGTGTTTAACATGGTATCAGAGCAATAGGCGTATTCCTACCCTGCTCAAGTGTGAGCCACTTGTTTTGTGGCCTTTCTACATGTCAGTTCTGCCCTCTGATCAACAGAATTGATGCCATACCCTCTCTGCTACTCATAATTGTTCTCAACAATTGTTTCTCTTTTAGATTCTACTTTGAAAAGTGATTTGTCTGATCATTTGCATGTTGGCCTCACAAAAACGCCTTTGTTGATTCTCTGACTGCTCAGTGCTCATTGTGGTAATTGTGCACTCAAATCAGCCCTATCTTTCATTGTTATTCTCTAAATTGAATATCTGGCTGGCCCACATTGGCATTGCTCTCCTTGCCAAGCATTATTCCCATGACGGTTTGCTCTGCTCGAATGTTACCTTGTCAGAACGCTGACACTTAATGTTTCACTGGCGCAGACTTTGACTCTCAAAAGCATTACTCGCAGGAACATATGCTCAAAAAATAGCATCAAGGACACTGACACGAAATTCGCAGTCCAATCTTCAATGGGTAGGTGAAAAGCTCAAGTGATCTAGGCATTACATTTGTGAAAGTAAGAATCCCTTTCCCTTTTGTAAACGATTTGATACCATCCGCTAGAGCAAGATCACAAAGGTTCTGAGAATAAGCGTAATTGTAGTCGACGAGAGCTTTTGTATTTCTCAGATGATATGGAATTCTCTTTGTATGTCATTTCTGCTATTTTGAAACATACGTGCCTATTATTATGTGCCCACACTATCCATAGTCATTTATGACTCTGTTAGTGAGTTTTATGGCGTAATCGAAGGAATGAAGAGTTAAATCTAGCCTCTAAGGATGTATTCAGCGAATGTGGTATGTGAGTATGCAACCTGTCAGATGCCCAAATGGTTTTATAGTGGGGATCAAAGAATTTGAGGCATATGCCTATGACCCACTTGGCTAACATGAGAGGTTCTGCACCGGAGCCGAGGGAGAGCAAGCGACATTTGCGCTGCAAGAGCTCGAACCAATATCGGGGATCATACTACTGCTGTTGATGGGAGTCTCTAAGAATACAAAGAGAAAGCGCGGAAGTCAGAAGGAAGGCACAGGAGGTTGGCGGATCGAGCCCCGCGAAGGTGATGGTGATAGGACTGCAGCATCATGGTAAGAGCAGTTTAATTAATTTTGTATTCCGCATAATGCACATAGAAACAGGGGAAGAACTCCTTCTCAGAAGTGAAACTGGCCCCCTTTGAATACATTTCATCAAATGCGTTGAAAATCCGACAATTTTGTTTCCATATCACCTACTCCCCGATTGTTGTGCCGATTCACTGTTGTATTATTGTGTCATTGAATAATATGAGTATCCTCCACTAATACACTGGTTAATACATCGCCCCTGTTCATATCTCCCTCTGCATACCTCTGTTGCATTGAATTGGTCAAACTTAACTATATTATTATTATACGTTGGATGTTTTATTTCTATGCCATGAAGTATCTTTACATCTGTTGTGAACTTTGCGTGTGTTGGTGAGTACGTTGGATGGGTACGTTGATCTACTATGCATTGGTATGTTGTCATGCGGTCCTTGTGTGCATTTGTTGTGCGTATTTTGAGCGAAGGAAAATAGTTGGTGCTATATTGAACCAATGTTGGAACGTGTGTTTGAAATTATGTTTTCAATGCAACATTGAAGAATTTGAAAGCATAAGTGTTGATTCAGTCTTCGTTCAATGAGGAAGTCTATGGAGGGCTAACAATTGTGTTGGGGTGAGGTTCAAACCCTGTTGTGGACTCCAGGTATACCACATTCATCAAACTTGTAAAATAATCTTGACTTAAAAACCTGAGCACGTGCATCCCTTGGTACATTGAGAATTTAGAGGGCCAAAAGCACTCAAAGGTGCGCTAGTGAAACAGGTTGTTGATAGAACAAAAGAAAGTTAATTGCATAGTTTGTGATGGGTAGAGACAAGCAATAGGTATACCTAGTCCAGGCACTCAGAAGTTGAGTTGTTCATCCAACGATGTCATATTCTGTTTGAGGTTGTTTAATATTTTAAACAATGACCACTGGATTAGAGAACATTAGACTTGCATTTCGATGCTTGCACTGATATTACATCTTGATTGTTGATATTACATTATATGTTGATGAAACATTGATATTGCAATATGCTAAAAGCGCATTATTAAGGAAGCTGCAATAAACTAGTTGCTTGTTGACTTGAAAAAAGGTGTTTAATGCATTCAGAGAATAGATCATAAATTGACATTGTCAACTCCTTTCATTTGTTGAGTTTTGACAAAATGACTAAAATTATTGATGTATTAGAGGTTCTAAATACTTTAATACACTCCATTGTTTATCATAAAATCAAAATTGGCAAAGGCACCCTATCTGTCATTCGAACATACTTGCAAAATGCACAAGACAAGATTGAAATTTTGCAACTTGAATCTCAGCTACATCAAGAAGAATTACAGCAATGGAGTCATCATTTTGAACATGTTACTGTTCAGAACATTGAAACAGACTCCCATAAACAACAAGTCAATAATGTTATAGTTGATTCAGGTCCAGTGCACAATGAAGCAGCAAAATTGCATGTTGAAGCAGAAATTCAGTCTACACTTCCCAAGCCAATTATCAGACCTTGGGAAGAGCTTGTCAACAACAAGAAAAGGTCTTGGATATGACAAGGATGTGTCCTTTCATATTCCAGACTATTCCAAGCCCATTCAATTTCAAAGTGTTGGATTTCTTTATGACAACTCACCTTCAGTTGTTCCAGATTCTGCTCCTCCACATTCGCAGCCAAAAGTTGTTAAATGCCAACACTGTGACCGAGTTGGCCATATGAAAGATCATTGTTTTGATCTTCATCCATGTGAGCACTATCATAAAACCACTCATTCTTCAAACAGATGCTTCAAAAACAAGCCTCCTGCAAGAACGTGGATGGATCGCTTCTTGGCAATGGGCATCAACAGTCAAGAATATATTTCAATCATATGTCAAAACTTGTTCTAGAGTATTGAACAATCTTGCAGTTAAGTTTTCTCCATCATCTTACCTTGTATCTGACGGGCGGGGGAGTGATGGTCATCTACAAGCTTCAAAGCCACATCAAGCGAGCCTGAGCCACAGCCTGCCATACCAGATTCAGAGTTGTAGCCAAAAACAAAGATGCCCCTGAGCATGCCTTCGGTTGGTGATCAGCCTTAAACCATCTATGCGGGGTTGAGACATCTCTTCAAAGAATTGGGGACACTTCCTCTAGCAGAAAACTTCAACTTCTTGCCAGTTTCAGAAGAGTTCCAGGAATTGCATTAAGCATTCCAAAGTTGGTGGTCATCCTTAAACCATCATAGGTTGAGACCTCCCTTTTCAAGTCGCGGTTCTCCCTTTTTATGCGAGGTGAAACCTCCCTTTCAAGGTTGAAGGTTTCCCTCTTCAAAACATTAGGAGCACTTCCTCTAGTAGAAGACCTCAGCTTCATGCCAGACTTGGAAGAGTTCCAGGAACTGCACTAAGCGTTTCAGTGTTGGTGGTCATCCTTAAACCATCACCTTATACCAACATTTCAGAGAGCACATTCAGCCTAGTGTTGCCATGCATTTTCGCACATCTTGTATTATATCTCTCTTCTTGGACTCATACATACCCCTTCGGATTAAGGGGGAGAATGTTGGACACCTAATCCTCTAGAGGTTATGGTGTGGAAGTTATACAGTCAAAGGAGTCCAAGAGACATTGGAAGATGAATCCAACAGTCACGTAAAATGTATTATAAATGAACATCTTGTGAATAGTAAAAGCAATCTCATGCTTATCCTTCATATTCTGCCTTCGCTATGTATGTGTTTAACAATTTCTAAACACGGATAATCAGCGAAGTTTGTCTTCTAGCTTAAACCCCAAAGCTAGGGTGGAATTCATTGACAAAGTCTTAGGTGAGTCCTAGTGTTATATCAAGTCTTTTGTAAAAGTGTGTTTGGAAATAATTTAAGCACATTTGGCTAAATTATTTTATTACAAACACACTTGGTCTATACTAGTGTTAGGATATTCCGACACATAGGAATAGTTAAGTTCAACTTGGTCTAGTATAGAGTTAGGTATAGAGTTAGGTAAAGTGTGTTTCTTTACCGTTGTACATTTTGTAACTTACAATCCGACGGTCACGATATGTAGTGGTCCGACGGTTCATTCTCTCCTCGGTATTACCGACACTTGATCCGTGGCTTGACACCCGATTGGTCCATGAATTCTATTTAAAGCGCATGGAGGGTCATTTGTAGGTTAACCGTGCATGAGAGAAGCTTATGTAAATTTCCATTCTTTTATTAATAAATTGCCTGTAGTAGCCACGTTGGCGCAGGCCGTGGACTGTTTCCCTCTCTGAGGGTTTTAACCACGTCAAAATACTGGTGTATTGATCTGTGATCTGTTTGTGAGCGGTGTCCTTTTGGTGTTCTGTCTGAGGCACTTACCCTGTAAATTCCTACATGGTATCAGAGCTATTTGAGGGCCGCGTCCGTTGGTGATCCAAATCTGAAGCGGGTAGAACTGCATGCGGCTGTCGTTTCCTAGATCTACTGTTTCTGACTGCTTTCGGGCCGAGAGGACTACTCTGTTGTGTTCGGAGCATCTGTTCCAGTGAGAACCCCTTTCGTTTCACGCGAAAAGGTTTCCGGTAGCCCTATCTGCGTCATTTTTAAGATCTGGAGGTATACAGTCTTTATTTGCAGTTTACTGTTATTTTCTCTCTGCTTATTTCGGTTTCGGTTTATTTAGTTTTTTTTAACGGGATCTATACCTTTCATTTCTGCGTATGCTCTTTGCCCTGCGACTCTGTGCGATCTGGGCAAATCAGAAACAGAAAGGAAGGATTTTTTTTCTCATGCGTATGCTCTTTTCCCTGCACCTTAGTGTGATCTCGGAAATTCAGAAACATTGAGAAAAATATTTAGTTTTTCGGCTAAAACTAATTTTTTTTAAATATTTAGTTTTTTGGGTAAAGCTAACTTCAAGCCATAAGGTTCGTTTTTATTTGCATATCCGTGTTGGGTTTTGTGTTTTGTGTTTTGTAGGAAAAAGAGGTTTCTCAAGGCAAGCACGCAACCCAAAGCCCCCCCCCTCTCTCTCTCTCTCTCTCTCAAATTTTTTGTATAGATCAATTGGTTCAAAGTTATTTTAAGAGAGTAAAGGTCTTGGGTTCAAATCTCCATTTTGTGGGGGCGTTTTTTTTCATTCCCGCACATTCGCGCACTTTGCCAGCAACTTCAACAATTTTTTTTCAAAAAGCCATAACTTCTTCATCCGGAAGCTTTTTTCAGAGCCGTTTTTTTTTAAACAGCCTAATTTTTCGAGATCTATCCATTGGAACACTTACTTTCAGCATCTTCAGCTTCAGTTTTTTTTTAAAATGGAAAGTCCATGCCAAGTCATTTTTGACAGCACTAACTACTTCCAATGGGCATCATACATGGAAGATTTACTTAGAAGTAAAGGTCTCTACAGAATAGCCACGGGCCAAGAGAAGAAACCAACAGATGAAGACAAGGTTCCAAAATGGGAAAATAGACAAAATCAAGCACGTGGTTTGATAGGGATGTCTATTTCTCCTGATCTTAGATTTCATATTGCAGATCTTGATACTCCTGATGCAGCATTAAAACAAATCGCTAAAGTTTTTTGGATTAAAAATGAAATTAGAGCCCATCAACTTGAAAATGAGTTGCTTACATTGGATCTTAATAATTTTTCTTGCATTGAAGATTTCTTGTCCAAATTCAAGACCCTTAGATATCTCTTGGAAGGTGTTAAGGTTAAGAAAGAAGATAGTAACCTTATTTATTCCATCCTTACAAAGTTGGGACCAGCCTACTCTGTATTTGTTTCCACCTTCCATTCTACAAGGGAAGCTTTCATTTGTCAAGGAAAAGACTACAAGGCCCCTTCCTTGACTCTTTTTGTGATTCTTTAATAAGAGAACAAGAAAAACTCTTACACCTTGGTCTTCTTAATCTTGGAAACTCTTCCAAGAAAGCGTTAGCCGCCCAGCAGCAACCAAATTTAAAGAATCCTAAGAAGTCATATCCTAAAAAGAATGGTCCTAAACCAAACAAGGGTCCTAAGCAAAATCAGTCTCAAAATGAAAGATCATTTCAGCAAAATGATAAGATCAATAAAAACAAATGGAAGAAGACTGATAGACATTGTAACTTTTGTAATCGAGATGGCCACTTAGAATCTAAATGCTTTAAGAAGATGATGCCTTGGAAGCCGCAATGAAGAAACATAACGTCCATGTGGAGCATTCTTCTACTTCTACTTCAACTTCATCTTCAGGAATGGCACTTTCTGCATGTCGTTGTCAATCATCTCAGTCTGGTTATGCATTAAATGTATCTTCTTCTTCTCATTCTCATGAGTGGCTCATTGATTCTGGAGCCTCTTATCACATGGCCAAAAACAAAGCCATGTTTTCTTCTTTAAATGATTGTAACACCAAAAATATATATGTTGGTGATGATAGATCTCTTAATGTTGTAGGGACTGGAACTGTTCATCTAGACAATGGTCAGTTTAATGATGTATTATGTGTTCCAACCTTATCCAGCAACCTTCTATCTGTATATCAGATAACTCATTCAGGTGAAGGTAAAATTGTTGAATTTTCACCTCATGATGTTGTAATCAAGGATCTAAGAGATCCTAAACAGATTCTAGCTACTGGTATTGCTGATGATTCCACAAGGTTGTATAAGTTTCACAACTTTGGGTCATCAAATCTTCCCTCAGTATTTGTTGCTCATAATGATGAAGTGAGCAAACTTTGGCATGAGCGATTTGGTCACTTAAACTATCGCTCCGTTCAGCATCTATGTAAAGAAAATATGGTGACAGGTCTTCCTATGGTATCTTGCAGAGATGGTGTTTGTTCCGGATGTGTACTCGGAAAACATCATCGGGACAGTTTT
The DNA here is from genome assembly GCA_000404065.3 of Pinus taeda. Classification (NCBI taxonomy): domain Eukaryota; kingdom Viridiplantae; phylum Streptophyta; class Pinopsida; order Pinales; family Pinaceae; genus Pinus; species Pinus taeda. The sequence goes on along the minus strand of APFE030847394.1, from coordinate 723 downwards.
GAAAAACGTGCCTCTTGGCACGCCTCAGCCCCTTTACAGCTTGTGCACAGTGATTTATGTGGTCCACGTCCTGTTGCTTCATTCTCTGGCTGCAAGTATTTCTTAACTTTCATTGATGATGTCTCCAGACGCACTTGGGTATACTTCTTAAAACTCAAGAGCGAAGTATTTAACACATTTTTGGCCTTCAAAGCCTTTGTTGAAAAACAATCTGGACATCAAATTCTCAAGCTAAGAACTGATAATGGTGGAGAATATGTTAAAAACACATTCATCAACTTTTGCACCGAAAATGGAATTCAAATGCAACATAGTGTTCCATACACTCCACAACAAAATGGTGTAGCTGAAAGGAAAAATCGCACCTTAAAGGAAATGGCTAATTGTATGCTGCAATCTAAAGGACTCGGTCTTAGTTTTTGGGCCGAAGCAATTAATTGTGCAAATTATATAATAAATCGCACTCCTACTAAGGTTCTAAAGAATATCACTCCAGAAGAAGCTTGGAGGTCCATTAAACCAGATGTAAGTCACTTTCGTATTTTTGGAAGTGAAGCATGGGCCCATATTCCAGATGAAAAGCATAAAGCTTTAGAACCTAAGAGTGAGAAATGTACTTTTGTTGGATATTCTGAAGATGTAAAAGGTTATAGACTTATTCCATTTAAGTCCAAAAAATGTTATCATTAGAAGAGATGTAAAATTTGATGAAAATAAATCGGC
>APFE030847392.1:6963-41718 GCA_000404065.3 Pinus taeda | reverse complement strand
TTTTTTATAATAAATGTTTAATTATTGAAAAAATTATAATTTAAATTCTAATAAACTAATTTCAACATTTTACGAAAATCTTTAGTTGGTACATTACATGAAAATACAATATTTAATGATAAACCGATCCAATGTAATTCACATTAACCCTATCACCCTGGTTATGGCACTCGTTACCAAAAAGAGGGACTTATTTGTGTTAATTACATATACTAAATTTATATTAAATTTGCACACACAATTGTTATTGTTAAAAGTTGAAACATGTAATAATATTATAAGATTACATTACATGAAAATACAATAGTTAACTATAAACTGATCCAATGTAATTCACATTAACCCTCTAACCCTAGTTACGAAAAAGAGGGACTTATTGTGTTAATTACTTATATTAATTTTTCATGCATAGATGTTATCGTCAATAGCTGAAATATGTGATAATATTCTCTCTATAATAAATTAACCCATTTTTTTTTTTTCATTTAATTTTATTTTAAATGTCATATTAAATTTATTATAAATTTAAAAATGGTTTTTTATATAATATATTTTTTTAATATTGTTAATTAAAAATGTATTTAAATCAAATTTAGATATAATGTTTTGAATTAGAATAATTTTTTCTTAATAAAAGTATATTTTTCAGTTTTTGATAAAATTTTGTATCTCGAGAAATTTGATTTCTCTCTACTCATAGTAAATCTAAAGTTAAGATTAAATATATATATTCAAAATAACTAATACTATAATATTTTTTTCATTTTCGCTTATTTTGTCTAATATATTCATAACTCACATTGAAATATTTTATTTATGATTCGTATTCTCTACATTATAAGTTTTAAATCCATATTAAACATTGAATATATTACAAATCTTTCTTATATCTTAATTAGGAAAAACGTATTATTGAAATTCTTTGTCTCTAAAACTAACTCTTATTCAAACATAATGTTTTAAATAACCATGTTGTTTATACCTTTGTCCTTTAAATGTATTTTGTGTGTTAAATATATTATAAATGGGTGCAAGGAAAAGATGACATGTACTTAAAAAGTTTTAGGGGATCCATATAAATGTGATTATGGAAAACATGGTTCAATAGTTAGGATTTTAGATTTCCATTCATATATATTAATTGTTGAAAATAGCAATAAGAAATTTTAAAAATAGAAGTGCTAAAAATAGCACTGTTATAAATAGCAGTTGGGGTACCAGTGTTGAACATAGCAACAAGGAATGAAAAATGGAAGTGCTAAAAATAGCATTGATATAAATAGCATTTCGGGATAGATTCCAATTTTAATTAGTCCCTGAATTAAAATTCAAATTTGAACTCAGCAGCTATTTGAAAAATAATTAATTAATTCATCTTGAGTTAATTAGTTGTAGGAAATCAAACATGAAGTTTATGTGAAAACATGCAACAATTTCTCCATTGATTGAGGAAGTTATCCCTTCATTAAAGGAGATTACGATGAGTTGTACTTTGAGTTGTAATTAGTTAGCTCAGTTATCTGAGTTCAGTTTAGCTAGATTAGTTCTAATAGTTCATAGAATTAATTGTGAGATCAGTTAGTTAATGCTTGCATGCATGTAACTGCTGCTCTCCAGATAATTGAATATTCTCTCATAAATAACTCATGCATGTCAGTTCAGTCAAGGACCCAATTGAGATCAGAGGAAGGGACAATGTACTATCAGTTGGAGGAATTTTCCTATATAGGAAACTCATCCATACAGAAGAAATTATCTCCTTCAGGTTTGTGCAGTTATTTCAAAGGTCAGAGTAGTGTGTGAGGGATTATTACACACAGGTGGCAGCTTGAGGACCCAGGAGATACTGCACAAGGAAATAGGAGGCTTGGAGAACTGAAGGAAGGCATATGTGTTGTTTATTCTGTCTATGAGCAGCATTCAGGGATTGTACTGAGAGTTGGATAGCTTGTGAGCTAAAGCTTTGTGTAATCCAGACATATTTCCACTTGTATGATAATACAGAGTTCAGAGTTTTTTGCTGAGGCTTTCCCTAGAGTATTCTTCTGTGTTCATGTGTGATTGATTTCTCATTCTCTGTTATATGTGTTCTATTTTATCTTGCTCAAATTTATCAAGCTTCCACAAAGTTTGATAGTAGAAGTAGATCAAGTATTTTGCTTTAGTTACATTGCATTATCAAGTGATCTACAACGAGAATTTCTACATGGTATCAGAGCTAGTTGATCTATAGAGAAATTTCTACATGGTATCAGAGCCAGATTTTATAGAAAAAGTTCTACATGGTATCAGAGCAAAGGTGATCAATGTGGAGAATAGTATATGAAGAAGAGAATTCAAAGTAAAAAAAAAATTGGGCTGCGAGCTTTTAGACTAGATCTGAAAATTTTTGTGCAAAATTTTCAGATTCAAATAACAGATCTGGATTCCTTGCGGAAAAAGTCCCAAATTCAAAAAAAAAAATCGACTAAATCGGAGTTCGGAGGAGGGAGATATCGCTAATTTAAAATTAGCTCTTTTCTAGAAATTTTCTTGACAGGGGAAAGATGAAACAGATTGGCGTGCTAGCCAAGAACTTGTATGCTCTTGAGGTTCAAGATGCATGCAAAGCCTTGAGGAGCAAGGCAAAGGTTAGAGACTTGGTGTTTGAGAGGGAGAATACATTACCTCTCAACATGCAGCACCAAAACAAGTCTCAGACAATTGTGGAGGAGCCACGAATGGTGAAGCAACTTCAGGAGGTTGTGGAGTAAGCACAACTAGAGAAGCCGAGAGGAGACCGAGTGGAGGCATCCACTCATGTAGAGACCTCCAATAGGGGAAATTTCGAGCCAAGTGGGTAGAGGGATCACATGCATCCATACCTCTAGGTCGGAGGTGGGGCAGTGTGGAGTGACAGCCCTAAGAAGTTTGGAAAAGGGGTAGGATCATTGAGGTACCCAACCTCTTTGATTAGACCTTGCTACGGGAGCCCCGACAAGGAGTAGCAAGACTAGCTGAGTGGGTAGAGACAGATGTGGATAGAGCGGCAGTGAGAGCTATAGTGTAGGAGTCCCAAGACAGTGCAGACCTAGTAGGCAGCAGTAATGCGAGAGACACAAGAGTGTTGCACCAGTGCAGGATGGCACAAAGAGGTGTGCAATGGTGTGAGATGCAAGGAGTTGTTGCAGCAACGTAGAGGTCAGAAAGGGAGCACTTGTCAGTGGCAGATGGAGCTTCAACATCAGAGGATGTTTCGAGCCCAACAGGAAGGTCAGTAGGGATTTTCTTCTTTGTCTCTAGAGTTGCTAGAGCAACAACACTTGGGAGAAGTATTGCATGCAGAACATTCAAAAGATTCAGGATCGGGTTCGAGTTGAATGTCTTTCTTGTTGAGAGGGAGTGTTGAAAATAGGAACAAAAAATGCTAAAAATAGCACTGCTATAAATAGTAGTTCAGGTACCATTGTTGGACATAGCAACAAGGAATGAAAAATGGAAGTGCAAAAAATAACATTGTTATAAATAGCATTTGAGAATATATTCCAATTTTAATTAGTCCCTGAATTAAAATTGAGAATTAAAATTCAAATTTGAGCTCAATAGTTGTTTGAAAAATAATTAATTAATTCATATTGAGTTAATTAGTTGAAGGAAATCAAATAAGAAGTCTATGTGAAGACATGCAATAGTTTCTCCATTGATTGAGGAAGTTATCAATTGATTAAAGGAGATCAGGATGAGTTGTACTTTGAGCTATAATTAGTTAGCTAAGTTATCTGAGTTAAGTCTAGTTAGATTAGTTCTAACAGTTTGTAGAATTAATTGTGAGCTCAGTTAGTTAATGCTTGCATGCATGTAACTGCTGCTCTCCAGATAACTAAATATTCTCTCATAAATAACTCATGCATGTCAGTTGAGTCAGAGACCCAGTTGAGATCAAAGGAAGGGCAATGTACTATCAGTTGGAGGAATTTTCCTATATAGGAAACTCATCCATGCAGAAGGAATTATCTCCTTTAGGTTTGTGTAGTTATTTCAGAGGTCAGAGAAGTGCGTTAAGAATTATTACACACAGGTGGCAGCTTGAGGACCCAGGAGAAACTGTACAAGGAAATAAGAGGCTTGGAGGACTAAAGGAAGGCATATGTGTTGTCTATTTTGTCTATGAGCAGCATTAAGGGATTGTACTGAGAGCTGGATAGCTTGCGAGCTAAAGCTTTTTGTAATCCGGACATATTTCCACTTGTATGATAATATAGAGTTCGAGGTTTTTAGTTGAGGCTTTCCCTACAGTATTGTTCTGTGTTCATGTGTGATTTATTTCTCATTCTCTGTTATATGTTTTCTATTTGATCTTGCTCAAATTGATTAATCTTCCACAATGTTTGATAGTAGAAGTAGATCAAGTATTTTGGTTTAGTTACATTGCATTATCAGGTGATCTATAGTGAGAATTTTTACCTTGTATCAGACTAGCTGATCTATAGAGAAATTTCTACATGGTATCAGAGCCAGGTTTTGTAGAAAAAGTTGTACATGGTATCAGAGCAAAGGTGATCAAAGCAGAGAATAGTACATGAAGAAGAGAATTCGAAGTAAAAAAAAAAATTGGGTTGCGGGTTCTCAAACTAGATCTGAAAATTTTTGTGCAAAAAATTTAGAAACAAATAGCATATCTAGATTCCTTGTGAAAGAAGACCCAAACTCAAAAAACAAATCGGCTGAATGGAGTTCAGAGGAGGGAGATATCGTTGATTTAAAATCAGCTCTTTTTCTAGAAAATTTCGCGAGAGGGGAAAGATGAAATAGATTGGTGTGCTAGCCAAGAACTTGTATGCTCTTGAGGTTCAAGATGCATGCAAAGCCTTGAGGAGCAAGGAAGAGGTTAGAGACTTGGTGGTTGAGAGGGAGAGTCCATTACCTCTCGACATGTAGCACAAGAAGAAGTCTCAAACAATTATGGAGGAGCCACGATTGGTGAAGCAGCCTCAGGAGGTTATGGAGCAACCACAACTAGAGAAGCCGAGAGGAGACTGAATGGAGGCATCCGCTCATGCAGAAACCACCTGTAGGGGTAAATTTCGAGCCAATTTGGTAGACGGATCACATGCATCCATACCTCCAGGTCGGAGGTGGGGCAATGTGGAGTGACAACCCTAAGAAAGCTGGAATAGGGGCAGGATCATTGAGGTGCCCAACCTCTTTGATTAGACCTTGCTACAGTAGCCCTGACGAGGAGTAGCAGGACTAGCTAAGTTGGTAGAGACAGATGCGGATGGAGTGCTAGAGAGAGCTACAATGTAGGATTCCCAAGACAATACAGAGCTAGCAGGCTGTATCAATGTGAGAGGCACAGGAGTGTTGCACCAGTGCAAGATGGCACAAAGAGGTGTGAAATGGTGCAAGATGCAGGGAGTTGTTGCAGCAGCACAGAGGTCAGAAAGGGAGCACTTGTCAGTAGCAGATGGAGCTTAAGCATTAAAGGATGTTTCTAGACCAACAGGAAGGTCAGTTGCGAGTTCTTTTTGTTTCTAGAGTTGTTGGAGCAACAACACTTGGGAGAAGTGTTGCATGCAGAACATTCCAAAGGTTCAAGATCAGGTTCAAGTTGAATGCATTTCTTGTTGAGAGGGAGTGTTGAAAATAACAACAAGAAATGCTAAAAATAGAAGTGTTAAAAATAGCACGCTATAAATAATAGTTCGAGTACCAGTGTTGGACATAGCAATAAGGAATGAAAAATGGAAGTGCTAAAAATAGAATTGCTATAAATAACATTTCAGGATACATTCCAATTTTAATTAGTCCTTGAACTAAAATTGAGAATTAAAATTGAAATTTGAGCTCAAGAGTTGTTTGAAAAATAATTAATTAATTCATCTTGAGTTAATTAGTTGTAGGAAATTAAACATGAAGTCTATGTGAAGACATGCAACAATTTCTCCATTGATTGAGGAAGTTATCCCTTGATTAAAGAAGATCATGATGAGTTGTACTTTGAGTTGTAATTTGTTAGCTCAGTTATCTGAGTTAAGGCCAGTTAGATTAGTTCTAAGAGTTTGTAGAATTAATTTTGAGATCAGTTAGTTAATGCTTGCATGCAACTGTTGCTCTCCAGATAATTGAATATTCTCTTATAAATAACTCATTCATGTCAGTTCAGTCAGAAACCCAGTTGAGATCATAGGAAGGGACAATGCACTCTCAGTTGGAGGAATTTTCCTATATAGGAAACTCATCCATACAGAAGGAATTATCTCCTTCAGGTTTGTGCAATTATTTCAAAGGTTAGAGCAGTGTGTGAGGGATTATTACACACAGGTGGTAGCTTGAGGACCCAGGAGAAACTACGCAAGGAAATAAGAGGCTTGGAGGACTAAGGAAGGCATATGCGTTGCCTATTCTGTCTATGAGCAGCATTGATGGATTGTACTGAGAGCTGGATAGCTTGTGAGCTAAGGCTTTGTGTAATCCAGACATATTTCCACTTGTATGATAATACAAAGATCGGGGTTTTTAGCTAAGGCTTTCCCTAGAGTATTCTTCTGTGTTCATGGGTGATTGGTTTCTCATTCTCTATTATATGTGTTCTATTTGATCTTGTTCAAATTGATTAAGCTTCCACAAAGTTTGATAGTAGAAGTAGATCAAGTATTTTGCTTTAGTTACATTTCATTATCAAGTGATCTACAATGAAAATTTCTATATGGTATTAGAGTTAGCTGATCTATAGAGAAATTTCTACATTAACTTAGTGATATAAATTAAATGGTTGGTAAACACCAATAAACACCAATCCATGATAAACATATATATCTCACATTTTTAAATTTAAAAAATAAAAAAATAAACTAAATTATAACCACATTTTATATTATTATTATTATTAATTTTAGAAAGTATTAATATATAATTTAAACATATATTTATTTAAAAAAAAAATCACAACATTCTTAACTGTGGAGATTGGCCCCCACTTTACTATGGAGATTCATAATTTCTTAACATACTTTGCTACAATACCATGAATCAATACCACATGCCCAAAAGACCACAACTCATTTCATGTAGCACTTCTTCATATGAAATTTTCTTTAATCAATTCATATAATTAAAAGGGGGAAAATGGAATAACTACTTTAGAGATAAATATCAACCTTTTAATTGTGAATGCTACTAAAAGTATTATACAATATTCCATTATCGTTAAATCCGTACCATCCATCTAATAATTATTGTGTGGATAGGCATTTTTATTTTGGAATATGTCGATAGGCATATTTATTTTGGAATAGGGATTTATTCTCCATAGAATATTTTAGAATATTTTTAGTAGTATACACAAATTATACAATGATATTTTCTTTTCAAATTAGATGTTCTATTTTTCCTTTTTAATCAAATTCATTAATTAAAAAATATTTGATATGAACAAATGTCATATGAAATGGTTATGATTTTTTGCGAATATTTTATTGATAAGTCATGGTATTGGCTCATGGTATTGTAACAAAGCCTATTTAATGATTAAGAATCTAGATCATAATGTGAGGGTAAATCTACATAGTTAAAAATCATGTTTCTTTAATATGTATATATATTTAACATATATAAAATATTTTTGATAATAATCATCATAATAATAATAATAAATCTATTAATTAGTTAATTTTAATAATTATTTCAATTTGAGCAACTTGACATATATGATGAAGTTGTTTGATGCATACTAAGTTTTGATGTCTATCAACATTCACCAAGAAATCAATTTATATGGTTGCACTAGTTGATAGTTAAGTTACAATTTTAAAAGTCATATTCCAAAATAAACATGCCTACGTGCATATTACGGTAGAAATATAAATTAAATGTCCAGTAAACAACGACAGAGATTATAACTCTTTGCTTCATGATACATCTCACCTTAGAGTTTGGATATTTCTATTGTGAGGATTTAGAGAGTGTTGAGATCACAGAGCTTCCACATTATTCATTTTTTAGTTTCAACGTTTCGAGTCAATACCATGAGTCATCATCATGAAATAAATCTAGAAATTTAACTAAATTATAGCTTTATTTTAAATTATTATTGTTATAATTAATTATAAAAGAATTAATGCATGAGTTAAATATGTACTATTCAAAAAAAAACATGTAACAATGTTCTTAACCATGGATATTTTTAACATGTGAATAGAATTTGTTACAATATCATGGCTTATCAATATCATATGCCCAAAAAACCATAACTCAATTCATATGACTTTTTTTTAATTAATCAATTTAATTGAATGGAGCATAACTAATTTTAAGATAAATCTCAATTTTAATATTTGACTACTATTAAAAATATTATAAGATATTTCGTGGAGATTAATTCCATACTATCCTTCTAATAATTATAATATTTTAAAAAAATAGACATAATAGATCCATATAATAGTTGATAAGTATATAGTAATATAATTAAAATAGCATAAAAACATTTTAGATCACAAATCTCTTGCAAGTATTGAACCTATGACTTTCCTTTGACAGGTAGAAAGCATCCAAAAACTTTATATATGAAGATATCCACCCAAAGTCGTAGAAGCTATTGGATGCAGTGGACCTCTTTAAAACTATGTTGTGTGAAGGGATTCTATGATTTTTAAGTGTCTTGGAAGATGATTACATCATCCCATCAACCCATTGTGTTAGGTTAAATTATGATGTTTCATATAAGAAGGAATTTATGAACCAATATAGGCACCTTTTGTAAATGTTTATTTATCAGTTATATATATATAGTTATTTCCATAATAAGAATATATTTGATATGAATTCACCTCAGGTTCTTGTTGTTGGATTGATAAACCACTCTTAGAGTGCTTGCCACAACTGGTAAGCCACCCAATATTGTGAATTTTTATTGTGTATGCGCAGCCGATAAACCACTTAAAACATAAGTGATTCATGTCATCTTTGAGTTGAGTATGTCCATCTGTTGAAACTACTAAATAAAATTCCCCTTAGATAATGGATTTGGCTCAGGGGTGACTACTACAAGTAATTTTCGGCTACAGTGAGTCTAAGGTTGGGTTGAAAAGTGAAATGACACCTTTGGTTTGGAAATTTGTCTTTTTCTAAATGAATTCATTCAGTCGAGAGATATGAAAATAAATACCTTCCATATGGAAAGTAATATATAGCTCTGAGAAATGTTACATGGTTGCAGAATGTTGGTGGATGAAATTATTGGTTGGAATCATTGAACGTCCTATGAAATTTATGATTTTTTGTCATTCTAATGTTAGATAAATCCCTAAAACATTTCTCTATTTTGTATTTATATATCATATTTGTGATGCTATGCTAATAATTTTCTCATATCTATAGCAAGGGATGCCAATTTCCTGCTTGAAAATGAGAGGTTAATCCCTTTCTTATTTTCCTAAGGAATGGATTTACACCTGTGTTTATTCTCAGGCTGCAGATTAGTCTAAGTACCTTTGTATTGAAAGAAATATAATCTTTGTTAAAAGGAAATTGTATGCCTATATTAAAACAATTTGTTCATGAAGCCTTATTTTATAAAATTGCAATCTTAGGAAGAATAGCTTTATCATTTTTCATTTATGTAAACTTGTAAATATATTTTTGCATTCTATAGGCCAAGATGGGTTGAAGAAATGTGAAAGATCGGAAGGGATAGTGTAGGGCGTGCACACACACACACACACACGAATTACATGCTTAGGTGTAAACCTTTTATACAACAATTGCAGTCTAGGGCAAGTCTATCTACAACTTAGAAGGGATAACTCTATAGTGTTGTACACATTCAATTCGGGAAAGGATTCATTGTATATATAAAAATATGTATTGATCTTGCTTAATGCACAAAATTGGTAAACCTTAAGACTGATAGTATGAGTGTGCCTTCACCATTGGATTAACTAGAGGTTTTACCTCGGAGTTCAATAGATCGAGTTTTATATAGCAACAAATAGGGAATTTTACCATCATGGGCACCAAACCACCGGGCCACTAGTCATTGCACAAATGTGAAAGTGTTGTGAAGGGATAGTGGATGGAAGTCAATAGGTGTAGAGAGTATCTGACATCTAATAAATATTTTTTCCTCCCGTGGCACTCGACCAATGGGCCACTGGCTAAACGCAAGTACCAAGGTGCAATGAACTAAGGAACCGATATTGATGGACTTTGGTAGATGTGAACCCTTCTTGTTATATAATGTAGAAAGGGTTTCATCTTAGACCTTAGAGGTTTTAAGTAGTCGCACATTAAGAAAAATGTTCTCTATAGTTTTTGGCAAAATTGTCATATCAGACTACCAGGCCACCAAGATTAGAAAGTAATGGTCAAGTGCAAAAGGAGAGCAAAGGGTTGATGTTGACAACCTCCAGTAGATGGAGATCCCTCCATTTCATAATGCCTAGTTTCTCATCCTTGACTACCTGGGGATATTAAAAGAAATGGGTAGAAAATCTATTATAATTAGGAACTACATATTTTACATTCTATGGAGGGTTACGGTGCAAACCATTCGCAAGAATGTGGCATGTGCCACATGGAACTGCCACCTAATGAGAGATATGATGTGGAATTCACCGAAGATGACATGGCACTAGGGTGGAGTGCCACATCACAAAGATATGATGTGGACTTCACCTTGGATGACATGCCACTAGGGGTGGATTATCACATGGGCATGATGTGGATGCCACATGGAAATACATAATAACATGGTAGGATTAAAAGGGCCATATCTTTAAATGGACACAACATTAGATTTGGTTGTCGGATTGGGGCAAAATTTATATCATTGGAAAGGTCTCGACGAGATCAATAAAATGGCATTATTTATTTTGAGATTTGAAAATTTGGAAAAGCATAGAAGTTTTAGATTTGATTTCCATAACTAGACATTGGAGGTAGTATGGAATATGGATGGTAAGGGGGTATGTTACACTTACTCTACGTGATTACCCTAGTTTAGCACATGTTTTCTAGTTTGGTGTCTATGTTATTTCTTTCTATGATCCTAGAATCCTTCCTTTTTTACACATCATGATTATAAATCCGAGCCTCATTACCTCTTGTTTTTCATATTCTAGCTATATTGTGAGAGTATTCCAATCACTTTTACCTTGTAATCATTGTCATGCATTTCCTTTCTTACTTATGCATGTTGAAATTCCATGGTCTCACTTGCATCATTGAAATCAAATTTCCCTTGACCTATATCTAGTCTTTGCTTAGTGTTCTTACCCTTTTTAGAGAGATCATTATAATGAGTGGATGCCAGCATTAACTTTTCTCAACATCATTCCATCAACTTAGAACAATATTTTATCATTTATGTCATTTATTTCTCTAAGATGATCTTCCTTAATATTCTTCTCATGCTTGCTAAACATTGATGGTTATTGAGCATCCATTTAGCTCTATTTCAAGCTCATTAAAACCTCATGAAAAATACACCATGTATTGAGCCTACTACTATATCTTCTTCAAGCTCATTAACACACAAAGAAGACACCCTATCGAATAACGTTTTATCTCCTTTTGCATTAGAGGAAATTTTAGCCTAAAAGTGCCCATGAAATTTTCACGCAATTTCCATGTCATAATATGTAAACCAATTAAATCCCTTTAAATTTAAAAAGAGGTACATGTAAATATTTTGGAGGGAAAATAAGAAAAACTATTTTTTTAATTGTATTTTTGGCTTATCTCCTTATAGGTTTACTCAAATTTCAAGTGTAGACACTCATTGAATGAAAAATTAAATTTCACATGTGACGAGTGCCCATTATGCATACTTTTGAGAAGACCCACATTGATAAAGATTGAAGATACAATAAAAAACATGTTTAATACAATTTTTTAATGTATCTTCAATTTTTATCATTGTGGATATTCTCAAAAGTATGAATAATGGGTACTCATTAGGTGAAATATTTATTTTTTCATCCAACGAGTGTCTACACTTGAAATTTGAGTAAACCTATAAAGGGATAAGTCAAAAATGCAATTAAAAAAATATTTTTTCTTCTCCTTCCAAAATTCATAGCTCTTAGTTTCTTATTTTAACTATTATTTTATTATTTTTCCTTAGGAGACCACTCTTAGGCTGAAATTTCCTCTAATGGGGGTTGTTAAAACTTAACATAAAAGACACAATCAATTTTACCCTTCTTCCCTTTTGTTCTCACTAAACTATGAAGGAAGTACCAATTAATAAAAAAAATGAGGAGAGGGAAATTGTTTGACTATTCTATCGGTGAAAATGGCAACACTAGTCATATCACCTTCGAACATGGCACCTATTTGTGTCAATACCTTACAACTAGGTTTTAACTTACATGAGAGTTGTACCATACATATGAGTCCTTTTACTCCTCTAACTGCTTACGTTTCTAGTCACTATGAAGGGTGATTCAATGTCTCCTATGTTGTTGCATGATGTAATTTGGTTCTCATTAGTCAATGCTTCCAAGTCACTTTTGTTTCATTCCATTAAATTTGAAAGAGAAGTATAAATCTTTGTCGACCATCTACAATCCTTATTGACCTTTTGTGTTTGTCATCACTATGTCAAATCTACTTGCTGACTTCATCCATTAACATAATATATTGGTATATTTCATGTAAATACACGAGGGATACATTAAGTCCCTCCTTCAATAGTTCATCTTCTATTGACTCTAACTTATTATAAAAGAGCTTGATCTAGGAACAAATAATGCATTGAATTTTATATTTCTTAGTGGTAGGATTCCTTGTGATCAATAATGGGTTTACCTCATTGACTCTAGATCAACCAAATCCATGATTGTTCAATGTTAACACATGTATACACACTCTATCGATTGTACCAAGTACCCTGGGCTCCATTTTCATTATTGGTGGGTCCCCTCGCATCTGTTAATGATATACCTCAATGTGTGTTAATGGGACAATTTCTACTATGATCAACATCAACTCATCTATTCACATGCTATAGATTCATACCATCAAGCTTGAGTAGAAGACATTAGGTCTTGTGACATATCACTCTTATCATTAGAGAAATTTTGAAGTCTAAAATGGGTCTCCTAAGGAATATTATAAAATAATAGTGGAAATCATGAAATAAAATTAGATTACATCATCAAATTTAGAGGGAAAAAATAAAAAACTATTTTTTCAACTCATATTTTCAACTTATCTCCCTATGATTTTACTCAAATTTTGAGTGGGAGCACTTGTTGGATGCAGAACTTAATTCTTCATCCAAGGAGTACCCATGTTGCATACATTCGATGGGCTCAGCTACATGAAAAATGAGAGATACATGGAAAATGTGATTGCAATCACATTCTTTCATGTATTTCTCATTTTTGTGTAGTAGGTTCCATCGAAAATGTGCAACATGGGTACTCCTTGGATGACGAATTAAATTCCACACCTAATGAATGCTTCTGCTCAAACTTTGAGTAAAACCATAGGGAGATAAGTTGAAAAGGTAGTTTTTTCTTTTTTCCCTCTAAATTTAAATTATCCCTCATGGTTGACATTATCATGTTGAATCTTGTTGGTTCTTATAATATTGATTTTGGTTGTACATTTTTTTTAGGCCCATTTTTTACCTCAAAATTTCTCTAATGATGGCACCCCACCTAGGTTGTCTTTGAGTTCATACCATCTTATGTACTTTGAGAGCTACTTTGGAGCAATTTTCTTATGTATCCATAGTTTTATTGATGTTTGTTATGACATAGATCCACATTGTATTTCTTTGTGTATATGTTCATTTCATGTCCTTCATAAATCCATGGTGTATTTCTCATGTCCATGTAATAGTATTTCATGTCATGGATCTACAATGTATGGTTTGGCATGCTTGATATGTGTTATATTTTTCACATGACTAATCCCATGTGAAAATTATATGCACCCCCCATGTGAAAATTATATGCACCATGCACATTAGGGGGGTTGTCATCCCCCTTCCATGAGAGGTATTTAGGTAATGGTAGCCACCCTACACATATTTTGAGGAAAGACACCAAAAATAAATTTTGGGGAAGCTTTGTTGCATTCATTTTTTGTAGTTTTCACCTTTTAGCAGATTTTATGTGCATGGTGGATTTTCTCTTGGTATTGTAGTGTAACAACTGCAAAATTAAGATATATAACTAATTATATCAATAATGTGATTTATAATCAACACACCTCTATTCAACTAATTAACATAGAATTTTGAGAAATATGAGCAAAGACAAAATACTTGTAGTGATGATATTCCTTTCTTGTAATTTTGGAGTTGAACGCTATTTGAATCCCGCTAATTGCAAAAACAAATTATGGACAACTCTCCACCCAATTGTAGGCTCAGTCGCACATAATCTTTCTACGGTTGGACACCACCAAGCCCTTAATCAATGTACTACTGCTAGTGAATCTTTTGTCTCACCACACTTTTCTCCGAAGAGAATGGATGAAGGAATAATGAATCTCATCTTCCTCATCATCCATTAAATATACCAAACAATAGAAAGGGGCCCGCATGCACACATTCCATGTGTCAACATGCAGCTTTTATATTTTTATTTTAGGTTTTACTTAATTTAATATTTATCTTAATTTAGTTATTTCTTATTTTATTCATTTTTACTTTTTGTTAACCTTCTTTATTTTTACTATTTTTATAGTTATTTTAATTTAACTGATTCTTATTTTATTTTACTTTTTGTAAGCTCTACTTTTTTTACTCTTATTATAGTTCACACACACACACACACATATCTCCAGTATTATTATTTACAATAATATTTATTTATTATTATTATATTCTCTTTCATTATTTATTATTTATTTACTATTATTATCTTTTCTTTAATTTTATTATTATTTATTTACCATTATTATATTTTCTTTGTTGTTTATCATTTATTTACTTATATTTTAATATTATATTATTATTATTATTATGGGACATTACTTACTTCCCCTCTTTAAGAAACTTCGTCCCGAAGTTAAGTTGAATCATTTAACATTTTATTTATTTCACTATTTATTACTTCATGTTTGCCCTACACCCTCTTTTGAACTAGTATAATCAACAAGCATTGAAAGTTTCCACAACAGTAGGAAAATCTCAAGCAATCTCTATCATTTTTCCCACTTACAGAATGAGGTATAAGCCTCATCGGTCTGTATCATAGCCCAAGGTTGGGCCCAAGGCTCATGCCTCGCTCATACCTCATCTACCCCAAGGCAGGCACCCGACTCATTACTATATGCAGTAGTACTCTAGGCATCAAATTCCTTACACCCCACTAGATTTCAGCAATATCCCAATGCAATATCCGACACTTAGTCTCCTCAAGATTGTCACATAGCTCCTCAAGAGCTATACAAGACGAAAGAACCATTGGCATATGTAGTGTTGATTGAATTTGTCCCCAACCCATATGGTGTTACATATTCTCCCTCGCAGGTATGAGTGCCCACAAGATCATGAAATAAACCGACCCTTGTGGCCCATTTGTGGATTTCCTGTCAATCACCACATCTCAACATACATCCGATGCATTAGTTACAATTGTAACATCATAGAAGATAACCCACATGCCACCTCTTGCATGTCATCATGAGAACATAACATCCTTGTTATAGCAAAATTTTGCATGTCATAGATCTACATACAATTACCACATGCATCACATCATAATATCCTCCTAAGTTATTAAATCAACATATCAACTTCAAAGACATATCACCATATAATAAGTGAACATGTAAATATACCTCATATCTTAACATCATAATCACTATAATATCATATTCATCATAAATATACAACATCATTATCATAACAAATAAATGAGCACCACATATACATCATTAACCTCTCATCAATAATACTATACGATATACCACATACCATCACATCATGAAACATCGTCACCAATATTATATGTCAACATTTTCATGTTGATATAAAAATTAACTAAAATTATACCCACATCAATATTACTTTCACCCTATATCTTATTAATTTACTTGCATACAAATGAATAAAAAGTTTTGTATTATTAATAATTATATATATGATAACAAATTCACAATATATATATATATATTTATCAAATAGAAATATTTATGAAACTTCAAGCTTTGCACAATACAATCGCTTCTTAGGCATAATATTTAATTAAATGCAATGGCGCTTCAAAATATGCAAAATCATGGTATGTAAGTAGTGTGGAAAAATTACGGTGATTTGTCGCATGAACGTCAAAATTTAGAGAGCTTTTAAAAGGGTCAAAACGTTTATTTTCATTTGACCTTTACGATCTGGTCGAAGAGGTGAGACTCTGCAGTAACTTACTAAATATAGTTCTTACGAGTTTCGATCTTGTGACGTTCAATTTGTAAGGAGCAGTGGACTAATTTGAGGAGCATTTCTGACACCATGTGTCACAAATATTGCGATAAGAAGTATTTATAGCTATAAATTTTGAATAATTTGTTGCGTAAACTTTAAAACTTGGAACATTTAAGAAAACAATTCATGAGAAGAATTTGCACAAAATTTTAGGAGCATTTTCGACACAATGTGTCACAAATATTGCGAGAAGCAGTATTTATAACTATAAATTTTGAATAACTTCTTGTGTAAACTTTAAAACAGGGAACAGGGAACATTTGACTATTATCAACATCCTATCATCAATTGAGATGAATTTGAATGGTAGTTCTGGAATTGTGGTTTCAATTTGTGGCCAAGCGAATTGGCTCCATGAAGCCAAGGATAGTTTCAATTCAATTAATGATTTATCATATGAAGGAGAGTGTAAACGGAATCTTAGTACTAAATACAAAGCTAGCTGCAAACCTCTGGCTTTTAAACTCTAAAGAACGTCTCAATGGAGGTGGTGAAGAAGTAATTTAGCATTAATTGTAGCACTCCATGGAAAAATACCAATAGCAGAGAAAACGTTGAAGTGATTTACATGGCTTTTGCCTATACAATTCTTTAATGAATTTTTTCATTGATAACTGCGATTTTGTTGAAGCAATAAAAATTCTAGCCAAGACCTTATAGCTGGAATCTCCCTAGTTGAAGGTCCCACTGAAAAGGAGACATGTCTACGTCTCATGGTTAGGATTTTGAGCTTCCTAGATGGCAATTGTGGTTTCAAATCCAAAGTTGTTAATGATAAAATCTTATTTTGTAAAGGAAATAAGCTGGATGGATACTCTTAGGTTTTGATTTCCAATTTGAGATGTAGCTTTAACTTATCTGTAACCAGTTTATAACTAGTTTACAGTTTGAAATATAAATTTTAGTTATTTATAATTAGTTGTTATTCTTTTTTAAGTTATTTTCAAAATAATTTTTGATTCAAAAATAAATCATAAAGTTTAAGATGATAACCAAATAACTTTTAGTTATTTATTACTAATTATAAATAATTAATTTAACATAATTGAACAAATTGCAAGTTAGTTTAGTTATTTAATGTGTGTGTTTACTAATGAATCTTCTTGTTTTGTTGAGAATTTGTTTCCAGGAATTATTTGTTTCTGTTTAAAAACTAAATGTAATCCATTTTTAGTTATTCTTTATCTTGAGCATGGATATGCCCAACTCAAGGATGATCTTATTATGTTTTATACTTGGTTATCAATTGTGGCCCCAATTTGGTCCCTTGGTTTTGAATCCTTTTGTACATTTTGATATATGTTAATGCTTTTTTCTCATAAATTTTACTTCTAAACTCATGCATTATGGGACATATTTGATAACCCTATTTTCAACTTCATTTCAGTGAGAAAAACCTAGTTCAACTTATCATAGTTGATGGCTAGAGTGCGTCCCCTTTCACCCTTGTTATTGCTCATATGGGTCTTTGAAGGAAGTTTTTAGATGTTAGAGGGATGGAATTATATAATTGAGTATTTTATCATAATTATTTTATGATAATTTCATAATTAGGAAATAGTAATTATTTCATATTTGAAAAAAAACTCATAATTAAGAAGAAGTTTCTTAGTAAGTTGGGAAAAGCTAATAATTGGGCATGAAACTTGTACATGACTTATAATTTCTTGGCTCACATGCCAACAAGTCTATCCATGACTTATATCCACCTAATTCACATGTCATCAACCCTAACTTATCGTTTCCCTAAGCATCTAGATACATCCTCTCAGATCTACGAAAGGCCTATTTAGTGAGATCATCTTAATGGTGACAGGGAGAGGGATCAAAGAGTTAGCACAATAATTTTGGTAAAATATTGTCAGAGTGATCTTCTCTCTCATCTTAAACGAGCCTAGTTTGTCAATATGTCAAGGGAAGAGGAGAACCAAGGATCAAAGGAGAGCACATACTATAGTTAATGTATAATTTCGTATGTATTTTCATCATGATATGAATGCAAACTATTTTCCTTCTCCATTTCATGTCTATGTATGTGATGGATATGCAATATACGTGTTGTATTAAGTTCATATTTCATGCTAACTTGCCTTTTATTAGGAAAATATCATCCTCGTTCATTTGTGCACGTGTGCATGGGTTTGGATTCAAGAGTTGGAGTGGGATCTCCAATTACGAGTAGGTTTTCTAGCCACAATAAGGGTCCACAAAATACATCAGCCTATGAGGGTTTGAAGTATGATAATTCATCTATTTTTGTATGTTATTTGTATGGTTGGAAATGGAATTGTAATTAGGATATTAGCTTGGATATTCCACCCACTTTTTGGTAGATCCTAAGGTGGGATCTATGGAGTAGCAACTTCTTTTCCTTCAGATGATTTTAGGGAAAACAATGTGAAAGGTAAAAAAATTATTTCCATACATCACCATTAATCATCACCACAAAAAACCAAATATGAAATATATTCTAAAAATAAGATTTTAGATGCAAAAGAGACAAGGTATCTGAATTAATGTGTTGCATTTTGATTCACCTAGTGTCAATTATTTTCCATAAAATACTTCAATGTCATGACAAAAGTGGAGTGTTAAGAGTTATATCATTACTTTAACTAGCATTTCCAAACATTACAAACTCATCAAGGATATGAAGTGATTGAGTTGTTAGCTAATTTACAGATACCCTTGAAACTTTTAAATAAAGCACACAAACCCTTTCCATGCTAATTCTAATAAAGAATTCCTTGATAAATTGATTATCATAAGAGATCCAAAGAAGAAAATATATAATCAATGAAATACCTTTCCATTAAAGAAAAATAAATTATAGAGTTTAAGAAGGAGGTAAACCTAGGTTGTAAATAAAAAGAAAGAGAAGGCAAGAAGATGTTTTTTTAATTTTGTTATTTTTTGGTTGAATATAAGTGATATAATAGTGCTATAGGGGCTATCAAATCTCCAAGAAAGAATCCAAGTGAGGCCTCGTACTTAATGGGGGATTGCATTGATGTCATCTAGAGGATGTCCTCTCAAGCACTATTTATGATGGCTTATCTTTCAAGGATGGTGGTGGATTGGTCGATTGATCCAAAAATTGAAATGTAGGTATTACTGAACAAATTGCAAGTTAGTTTAGTTATTCCTATGCAACAGATCAAAATTGCAAAAAAACATAAACTTGATACACATTTTCAGGAAAAGAAAAGAATGGAGACTAAATATAGAAGCAAGAAAAATAAGGCAAGTTGATAACGGAGTTCACCCCTCCTGGACTACGTCTCTGGATTCACTTCCAGTCTGACCGCTTTATTAATATTCTTAAATGCGCAATTACATATATTTACAAGCTCAAACCCATCAAAAAAATGCTTCTAATGCATTTAGAAGACCCAAAAACCCCTTTATTGGCTTTTGAATTGCTCAATTTGGCTTCAGAATGGCTGACTTAGGCCAAAAATACTCTCTCCCTACAACTTAAAACAAAATAGAATGGTAAACAATTCAACAAAACCCTCATAGGTGGGATATTCATGCACATTGGTATTAAAGTTTTAGGTCAAGTGTTCAATCCACAATAGGCACATTTTGTTGAGTGATATGAGGGTGATTTAATTATTTCGATAAACATTAAGTGTGATATGTTAGCGTGCTGCACGGACCCCCCACCATTTTTAACCCATATGCCCTCTACTAGGTATATTTGGTGAGGCCATTAGCATATGTCATGGGGATATGGCAGAGCTGTCAGATATGGCGAGCTCCCGCCATATCCCTTCCCCCCAAAATTGATGTATACATTCTTTAAATAACATATTTTCACCATTGTTTAACGTGAACCTTTGGTGGCCTAGTGGTGACGAACATGATTTGTAGGCAGTGAGTGAGGAGGTAAAATATCATCCCCTCCAGTTTGGTTGGTAATAAATTTTTCGATTAGTCACAGGGTTATGTGGTACTTCATTATTGGTCCATGTGTCGCCCTCTAATTGGGCCACGTGGCTCAATTCCATTGGTCCACATCAACCAACTATATAGTGACACTTGTCAAAACCTGGGGGTGCCACATGTTGACTGGAACCATGAACCTTGACTTTGATGATGAGTGTTGATAGTTGACATTTTTCTCTATTTTAACCTGAACTTTGACCTTGCATAACTTTTGCATACAATGTCTATTTTCGCCCACTCAAGTTGCATTGGAATACAAAAAATGGAGCATTACGCATCGAGCTTGGTTTCATCTACATTTGAGAAATATGAATTTTGAGCATTTTCTGAAACTTTGAGCATATTTTGGATCCTTTAGATCACTCCTCCCCAATGGAAGCTTTTGGACCACCAAAATTTGGTACTACATAGAAAATAAGTGAGGGTAAAGCTCCCTCACCTTCCCAATCTCGATCAATCGTGCTTTGCTTGGATTGGTAACTTTAAGCCCCACATGAAGGTACTCCACATCACCACTACAAGAAGTCCTTGTCTTCCTGTCAAGAATGGTGTCTTCTTGCAGCTCATACATGTATTCAGGAGCAAAATATTCTATGGAAGGTACCTGAATACTTTCCTCTTGATCCATGATCATAGGAGGCTCATATAATCTCAAGTTTTCAACATTTACAACTAATAGATTTTCATATAAGAAGGAAAATCTAATAGAAAAGCATTATTTCCAATATTTTCTAAGATTCAGAATGGACGATACCAGATCAGTTTAGGAGTTTTACCTTCCCCTTGCAATATTTCTTTGTTGATGTATAACTAAACTTTGTCTTCCACCTGAAAATTGTGATCCACATGATGCGTGTCATACCTGGATTTGTATTTGGCTTGACTCTTTTCCAACTATTCTTGCACATTTTCATGTATCAATTGCATTTTTTCAACAAAGTTCTTGGCTTTCTCCACATTACTATGTCCATCCACTGCAGTATCTTTCCCAAAGATGAAATCTAAAGGAGATTTAGGTAAATAACCATAACATGCTTCAAATGGAGATGTCTGAGTCAATGAATGCTTGTCACGGTTGTATGCATGTTGAATCTAGTGTAAGTGCTCATCCCAAAGCTTAGGATTTTTTCCATAGTATCCTCATAGTAGATTCACTACCGTTCTGTTCACCACCTCTGTCTGGCTGTTGGTTTGTGGATGAAATGTTATGCTTTTCTTCAACTTGGTGTCCATCAATTCCCGCAAACTTCACCAAAATTTCGCAAGAAATCAAGAATCTCGATCAAATAGAATAGATGTGGGTAACCCAAAGTGAACCCATACATTTTGAGAGAAGAACTGTGATGGTTGTTCAGCGGTGACCTTCTTTTTAAAAGGCATTAAGATACACATCTTACTGAACCTATCCGCTAAAACATACAAATAATCATGACCTTTCCTAGACATAGGTAATCTCCAAACAAAATCCATGGACACACTTTCCCAAGGATGTAGAGGAATAGGAACTCGAGTATACAATCCTAATTTCTTTTTACTTGGCTTAGTACTAGTAGTCATAGAACACCCCTTTACATATCTTGATACAGTTTCATTCATACGAGGCCAATAACAATACCTCTACAATTGAGCAATTGTTTTTCGTACACGACCAGTGATAAGAGATGTACGTGCTTCCCTTATAATATTAACTCTTTCACTTTTTGGAATGCATAACTTTCCAAGATGATATAACAGTTTGTCATGAACATGATAATCCAGTTCTTCAATTTGATTGCCTTTACTCGAAGTTGCATATAGATATTTAAAATCTTCATCTTGAGCATATTGTTCAATGTAGCTTTCATGTGTGATTGAATTATGCTTAGGAATTGTAGAAACATTGATTATAGGTCTTCATAACATATCTGCAACTTTGTTATAGATGTCTTTCTTATATCTGATGACTAAGTAAAATTGCTATAAAAATCCCATCCATCTAAAGTGTCTTGATTGTTGTAGCTTAGTTTGTGATTGAAGATATTGTAATGGTTGATGAACTGTATGTAAGATTGTTTCTTTACCCATTAAATAATTCTTCCATGTTTTCACACTTTGTACTAAAGCATACAATTCCTTATCATATGTTGGATAGTTAATTATTGTGGTTGTAAAATTTTCAGAGTGAAATCATATAGGCTTATCATGATGCATCAATACTGCCCCATGGCATAATCACTTGCATTTGTTTGGATTTCCAATGGTTGCTTGAGATCTAGAAGTGCTAGAACCAGTGTTGTACTAATATTATCTTTCAATACATCGAAGGCTTTCTATTGTTTTATTCCCCACTAAAAATCCTGTTTCACACTTGTCAAAGCATGTAGCAGTGTTGAAATAGATGACAAGCCTGTAATGAACATCCTCCAGTATTGGGCTACTCCGAGGAAGCTTCTGACTTCAGTTACATTTTTGGGCTTAGACCGCTTTATAATAACCTCAACTTTATAGGGATCAATTTTCAATTCACCACCCCCTACAATATGACCTAAATATACCAAAGTTGTCTTACATTATTCACACTCGGACATCTTTAAATACAACTTTTCCCTTTCTAAGACATCCAAAACCTACTTTACATGCTCTTCACGAGTCTTACTAAAGATGAAAATATCATCTAAGTAGACTATGAAAAAATTATCAAGGAACGGTTGCAATACATCATTCACCACCCTCATAAAGGTTGCACGTGCATTACAAAGCCCAAAAGGAATTACTAACTATTCAAATAATCCTTGTTTTGTTTTAAAAGAAGTTTTCCAAATATCACTTTCAGCCATTCTAATTCAATGATAATCGCTTATTAAATCTAACTTAGTGAAATAAATAGCATCCTTTAATTGATATAAAAAATCATCAATACGAGGAAGTCGATAACAATTCTTTACCGTGATTTTGCTCAAAGCTCAGAAATTAACACACATTGACCATGTGTTATACTTCTTTGGCACCAAAACCTAGGATACCTGTAAGGAGAGGTACTTGGTCTGATTACCCCTTTGTCAAGAAACTCTTGCACATACTTCTTAATCTCTATGCTTTTTAAAACTAACATTTTGTACATGCGAATATTAGGAATTGGAGCATCCTACTACAACTCAATCTCATGTTGAAATCCTATTATTGGAGGGAGTTCTTCAGGTCCTTGAAACGTCTTTTCATAAGTATTAACAATTACACTCAATTCATAATTAATTTTAGGATCACATCCTGAGAAGGCTTCGGTTTTATCAACATCCATAGCTTCTACAATTAGAAATACATAATTCTTGCTAGCATTAACAAATCTTTTCATTTGTCCCGCATTAACAAGAGATAAATTTATCTTCTTATGATTTTCCCTTACCATGTATTCAATCCATCCTTTGAAGAGATTATATTTTTTCTCCTCGCAATAGAATATGGATTTTCAATCATACAGATAAGGACTTCCCAAGACAATCCTAGAAATGTCAAGAGGTACAACATCAAGTACAACCTCATCTACAAAGTTAGAAGTGATGGAAAACTTGAGTTTACATTGTCCTGTTACTTGTAGTTTGGCATTATCACATACCGAACCCAAGGCGTAAGGTTTAACATGAGGTGTTGTTTCTAAGTTAAATTTCTTAACAATTGCTTCAGAAATAATATTGACTTGAGAACCACTATAAAAAAGAGTATCAAGCTTATTATGATTTATGACCACTCTAATATGAAAAAGATAATTCATTTTCTTATCATTTAGAGATTCAGGGGACTCAGTAGAAGAACTATTACTTGCATTAGAAGATATACCTTTTATCCCAATGGTTGTGATCTTTATTTCATCACTTGAATCGGATCCCAAATCTTGTTGAGTTGTAGAAACAATATTTTGTTTCCCCTTGTTGCCAAACTTATTTGGCCTCAATTCTGGATGCAACTTCTAGCAATGGTCTTAATCATTACCATCTTTCTTCCAATGTTTGCAAGAGAGATTTGTTTCCCCTTTATTAATAGTGCCTACCTTCTTCCCCTTTCCTTTTCCTCCCCCCTTTGAATTATCAGATAATGGCTTGGATGGTTTCTTTGAAGTATCTTCTCACACATTCTTTCCTTGACTTTCAATATGTGTTGCCTGTACACACACTTCATCTAATAGTGTGCCTAATATAGCTACATAAGCCACCAATATAGTTGATAAGTGTCTCTTTTGTATCTAAAGAAATACTCAAAATTAATGTTTTCTTATGAAAATCTTGAGTATAACTTTGTACATTTTGACCCTTAGCTTGCCTAAGATTTTTCCATCTCATCATTTCTTATTGTTTATATGCAAATGGATAAAATTGTTTTGTCAAAGTGGCTACAAAATCATTCCAAGAAGAAATAATCTTACCAATTTTCTTTATATCTTCTTGCGTTCTTTCTTCCTACCATATGGGAATTGTTCCTCCCATCCTAAGAGAAGCAAGTTTGGATTTTTCTGACATCTTCATCAATGTTTTGGATCCTGAAATATACTTCAATTTTCCTTACCCAATTATCCAACTTTTCAACATTTAACCCTCCATCATATATTGGCAATTCAAACTTTATATCATGCTCAATTAAAGGGGATTTAGCATGTCCTTTATGTCCTTTTTAACAAGAAGTAGGATATGAAGGGGAAGATGGTGAAGAAGGAGGAAAAGGACGTGGAGGAGGAGGAGGCCTACCACCATCACCACCATTACCATTAACATTACCATCTGGTGTATTATGTAGAAATTCTAAAATTCTCTACAAATCTCGCTCTGAGGCCTATGTAGAAAATATGACTGTAGATTAATCTGATAGTGCAATATACCAAAGAAAAATACTATAACATACTTCTACTATCAATTTTCTTTATGGAAGCTTAAACATTGAGCAAGATCGAGCTGAACACATATAACTAGAGAAAATAAGAATCAATGCACATGAAACACAGAAAATACTTAGGAGAAAGCCTTGGCTAAAAACCCCACTATCTGTATTATCATACAAGCTGGAAATACATAAGAATCATACAAAGCCTTAGCTCTCACAGCTATCCATCTCTCAATACAATCACCCTAGATTCTCATAGGAAATCAAAGCTTTTCACAAGCCTTCCTCTCTATGCTCCAAGCTCCTATTTCCTTATGCAGTTCCTCTAGGATGATTCCTTCACCCAATGGAACACTGCTCTCACACACTGCTCTAACACGCTATCAAAACTACGCAATCCTCAAGGAACCTTACCTTGACTGCATGCATGAGTTTCCTTTATAGGAAAACACATGCACTTGATAGTACATTGTCCTTCACATTTAGCTCAACTGGGTCTTTCTTAGAATAGACATGCATGAGTTTCTGATGAGGGGACCTTCAGTTATCGAGTACACTAGTTGAGTGAATGCATGCATCAACTGACTAATAACTCACAATTAGTTCCTCAAATAGTTTGGAACTAATTTAACTGGACTTAACTCAGTAAACTGAGTTAACTAATTAAAACTCAAATATAACTCAATCTTATCTCAAGGGATAATCTCCTTAATTTAAGGGATAACTATTGCATGACTACAGAAAGACTTCTAACTTGAATTTCTCCGACTAATTAATCCATAATGAACTAATTAATTATTTCCAAGCAGCTGGTGAGTCTAAATTCGATTTTAATTCACAATTTTAATTCAAGGACAAATTAAAATTGGAATATTTTGGACTCTATTTTTATCATTTCTTGTTGCTATTTTCAACACTCCCTCTCAACAAGAAAGGAATTCAACTAGATCCTGATCGTGAACCTTTGGAATTTTATGCATGCAACACGTCTCTCTAGTGCTGTTGCTCCAACAACTCCAAAAACAAAAAGACATCCAACCTGAATCAGTATGATGCATTTGTCATCAAAGTCTTTGACTATATTTGCCTCTGTCAACTAAAAACTTTGCACTTCTACTGACTCTGCCTTTCTGCACTATTGTCAATCCTTCTCTACACTCTTCAGTGTCTAACTACTCTAGCCTCTGTCACTTTTATCTCTCACTGCATCAATTCCATTGATTCCTCCTGCTACTATGTACTTTGGGCTCCCATAACAAGGTACGACCCATGAGATAAAACCTCTCAATGGACCCTGCCCAATTTCAACCTTCATGGGACTATCACTTCACATCACCCCACCTCACACCTGGAGGTATTGTTGCATGTGATCCCTCTGCCCACTTCTCTAATTGTGGCTCCTCCACAATTGTCTGAGACTTCTTCTGGGGCTGCACATTTACAGGTAATTTACTCTCCCTCTCAACCACCAACTCTCTAGCATTTTCCTTACTCCTCAAGGCTTTGCATACATCTTGAGCCTCAAGAACCTATAAGTTCTTAACTCGTGAACTGATATGTTTCACCCATCTCGAGGTGATGTGTCGAAGGAAAACCTTTCCCTTACTAAAGACAACATCGTAGCCTTTGTCCTCCAACATCGCAACTAATACCATGTTCTTCTTTAGTCCAGACACATACTTCACATCTGTCAAGGTGATAGGAGCTCCATGCTCCCTCTGAAAAAAAATTGTGCCCACTCCTAAAACACTATACCTTCCATCATCACCCATCTCTATGCGCATCTTGAGGTCTTTCTCCTCCAAGGCACTGAATAAACTTTTATCATCGTTCATGTGGAATGAGGCTCCACTGTCAAGATACCAGACACAACCCATTATCGATGACACCATGCATGCGGTGAGGGTAAAGTCCATTTTGAACTGAGAGGCTAATGCCTCACCTTCTCATCCTTCCAAGGATCCCTTCTTGGACTTCTTCGATGGGTAGTTAGTCACATAATGTCCCATCTCCATTGAAGTATGATAGGAATTCGATTTGCACCTACAACCCTGAACTTCAAACTTTGAATTCTCTTCTCCGTATACTGTTCAAATATTTGATAAACTTAGCTCTGATACCATGTAGAAATTTCTACAAATCAGCTAGCTCTGATACCATGTTGAAATTCTACAAACTCTCTACAAATCTCGCTCTAAGGCTTATGTAGAGAATTTGATTGTAGATTAACCTGATAATGAAATATACCGAAGCAAAATACTATAACCTACTTCTACTATCAATTTTCTTTGTGGAAGCTTAAAGATCGAGCAAGATCGAGCTGAACACATATAACCAAATAAAGAAGAATCAATGCACATGAAACATAGAAAATACTCAGGGGAAAGTCTCAGCTAAAAAACCCACTATCTATATTATCATACAAGGTGGAAATACATAAGAATCATACAAAGCCTTAGCTCTCACAACTAGTCATCTCTCAGTACAATCCTCCTGGATGCTCAGAGGTAATAAAAGCTTCTCATAAGCCTTCCTCTCTGCCCTCCAAGCTCCTATTTCCTTTCGCAGTTCCTTTGGGGTGATCTCCTTCACCTAGTGGAACACTTCTCTCACACATTGTCAGAACTACGCAATCCTCAAGGAACCTTACCTTGACTACATGCATGAGTTTCCTTTATACGAAAACACATGCAACTGATAATACATTATCCTTGACATGTAGCACAATTCGGTCTTTCTCAGAATAGACATGCATGAGTTTCTGACGAGGGGATCTTCATTTATCTGGAGTACACTAGTTGAGTGCATGCATGCATCAACTAACTGATAACTCACAATTAGTTCCTCAAGCAGTTTGGAACTAATTTAACTGGACTTCACTCAGTAAAATGAGTTAACTAATTACAACTCAAATATAACTCAATCTTATCTCCTTAATTCAGGGATAATCTCCTTAATTTAAGGGATAATTGTTGCATGTCTACAGAAAGACTTCTAACTTGAATTTCTCCAACTAATTAATCCATAATGAATTAATTAATTGTTTCCAAGTAGCTGGTGAGACTAAATTTTATTTTAATTCAAGGACAAATTAAAATTGGAATATTCTGGATTCTATTTTTAGCATTTCTTGTTGCTATTTTCAACATCTTCTGAGAACCATTACCTTCCACTTTTGGTTGGAAAGATCTTTCAACTTGCAATCGCATTGCCCTCTCATCAAACAATATTTTTACCTTGTCAAGGAAAGTCTTTTTTAATTCTCTCTCTGTTGGATAAATACCATCATCTTCTTCACCTGCCATGGTTTGAGAAGAATAGGAAGGTGGTCTTCTTGAGCCAATTTCAGGACTAAATTCTTCAAGTGATCCTTCTCCTTTCTTGAGCTTGGATATTATGAGAATATGAAAACTTGCAATCCCTATCAAAGCTTCACACAACCAAGAGCTCTGATACCAAATTTGATCCAAAAAGAACAAATTGCAGGTTAGTTTGTGTATTCTTATGAAATGGATCGAAATTGTGAAAATAGATCAACTTGATAAATATTTTCAGCAAAAGAAAAGAATGGAAACTAGAAATGGAAGAAAGAAAAATAAGACAAGTTGATAATGGAGTTCACCCCTCCTGGGCTGCGTCTCCAGCTCTGCTTCTAGTGTAACCACTTTATTAAGATGCTCAAATGCTCAGTTACATCTATTTACAAGCTCCAACTTGTAAAAACAATACTTCCAATGCATTAAGAAGGCCCAAAAACCCTTGTTTTGGCTCTTGAAATGCTCAATTTGGCCTCCAAATGGTCGAATTAGGCCAAACATACTCTCTACCTGCAACTTAAAACAAAATAGCTCTATAAACTATTCAATAAAACCCACATAGGTGTGCTGGTCACGTGCGTTGGTTATAATGGTGAAGGTCAAATATTCAATCCATAAAAGGTTCATTTTGTTGAGTGATATGGGGGGGTTAAATTATTTCGATAAACCTTAAGCGTGATATGGTGGCATGGTCCACGGGCTCGCCACCATTTTTAACCCATATGCCATCCACCAGATATATTTGGTGACTCTGTTAGCATATTTCGTGGGGATATGGCGGGTTCCCACCATATCCCTTACCCCCAAAACTGGCGTAGACATTCTTTAAATAACATATTTCCACCATTGTTTAACATGAAGAATGATCTCTAGGTAAACCAAGGTGAGCTTGAAGGATGGCAAAGGAAAAAGATTAGAGCCCTAAGATGTCTAACTTCAATGACAAAGGTGGGAACCTTCAATAGTCAAAGGAAAGAGTAAGGGATTTATATATTAAACTTCCTTCCAATTGGAGTGTGGCACCATTATATAGATTTGGCGTAGCTTATGTACTCAACAATCCTATAAAATATCCCAGTCTACCTGTCTAACAATATCTGAAAATAACAACTAAAAAATATTATTTATGCTCAAAATTTGTTCAAGCTAATTTTCTCATTAATCTCCAACAAAATGGAAATGAGAGAGGCACTCTGCTTATATAAACAAAATTTCCTCCACATAGCAAGTGTAACACTATGTTCTTTACTAAAATTATCGGAAAATAGAAGTGGCCCAAGTTAAATAACATAGAAAAATATGGTGAATTGCGTAAATGACCCATTTACCAACCTCAACACTAGATCATCCCTAAAACACGGACAAAAAATTAGAAAAATATCCATATGTGTGGGTATATGATGGCTAGGCCAATTGTGCCTTCCTCTAATGTGTTGAAGAGCCTCAAATTACTGAATACTTGATCAAGCAAGGGCCCAAGGCTAGGATATCACAATAACTAAATATCATTAGTTAGGAAGTGGGTAAAACAAGAATTAACCACCTCTAGATGTGTTATAACATTCCCATAGACATGAGACATCACATGGAGTATTGTATGCATAATGGTACATAAGTCTCCCCATATACAGTGTTCATAAAAATAAAATATTTCCGTTAATGCCACATCATCTTTCAACTAATCTAGTAGCTTTTAAACAACCTCCAAGAGGCATCTCAATTGGAAAGAATTGTGAAAATGAATTATTATGTAGCAAGAGATTCAAGTTTCAAATCCGCATAACTTACCCATTTTTCCAGAAGTGGCACAAACAGGAAACTATGGGTTATAATGGTAGAAGTCAGAGTTAACCTCTTGTCACATGAGTATCAAACTAGACAAATTTTTTATTCCTCTATGCTATAACCATCATAAGTAACTACATCTCTAAAATGTGCTCCAACATCCTAATAAGCAAGCTACATGTTGCCTAATAGGGAATAAACATTTCAATATGTGAGAAGTGCATCCAACTACGTATGGAGTCTCTCTTAGAGTGACCCATGCCACATGTGTGATGACGTGGCATCCTTGTAATCATCTGGTGCATTGTCATGGATCCCAATGTCGTGACATGTTTCTCAAGAAAATATCATAGATCCCAATCTCATCAAGTATGGTAAAAAATACATATATGTATCCCATTATGATGTCATGGATGCCAAGGCATGGTAAATGGATCACAATGCAAATTTCTCACTTCATGTGGTGCGTCCAACTTCTTGGTGTGCCATACGGTGTCCTACTATTGTTGATTTCATAAAAAAAAACATAACAAGGGTTACTTTTATATTTTCCTAAGTATTCTTGTGGTGGATCAACAATTAGGCCTTATAGGTGTGTCAAGTGCTAAGACAAATTGTGTTCTCTAGATCCCTAAGTAAAAGATAGGAAATGTGATGGAAAGTCATGGAAAAGGAAGGGGGAAGAATTCATGAAGTGAATTTTAAAGTCTTGTAATTATGTGAAGGTTTTACATTTATCATCATGTACGTTTCAAGAGCTATACATTTTTCACATATAAGCCTTTAAGGAGGGAACTTACCATAGACCTACCTTTCCTCATAACTATTTCTTTCTACCATTTTATGCCTTTTTCTTTAAGTGTTCATCTCATTCAACAAGTCTACTTTTTTAGATACTGGCAAGCAACCTAGGGATTAGGGGTAATGACGTCAAAGCAAGGTATATGTTGAAAATTCAAAAGTGCTCAAGAGGTGCACTTGAACTTTCCCTCATATGTATTGTTTGGTAGCCTATAATAGGGTGGACATCAATTTTAAAAGAACAAAAGGAAGCCTCAACCAATGAGATGAGGTATATCAACACTATGCTTATTTTTATTGCATTTAAGGTTGGGATCTACTTGGGTTTAAACTTGTGACTGCAAGAGCATGGAACCCTTCGAGAAGTAGAACAATGATATATTTTCAATGATCGATGAGAATGATATGCATGTGTGGAATATAGAAACATACATTACTTTTCATTGGAATGAATGCCCATATTCATATTTGTTATCCTCTAATTGATCTAAATAGTTGTGAATGATTTATAAGTCACTACCATACATATGCTTCACATAGGGAAACAACTTATGACTAAATAGGAAGGTACTAATATATTCTTGTAGAGGTCCTAATTGGATCCATACAAGTAGTAAATGAAAGATAAGACAAACCACAAGAATCCATTGATGATCAAATCATCACCATATGCTTGGAAAAATGAATTTTATATATTTGGATGCAATTTGAAGAAGGGGAAACATATAAATGGGAAAGAGAATGAGGTATGAGAAAGCCAATAATATGGGGACGAAAGAGGAAAATAGATACATGACAAGTGACCATAGGGAGAGGTAGATGAAAGAGGACAACCCAGATGTGGGAGAATGGAAATCTCTCTCCCACCCCAACCCCCTCATCCACAAACTAATACAAGACAATGCAAGATGCAATAATACAAGAGGTATGAGAGGAAGGACCCCAAATACACCTGATGCAATATTATAAGAGGTATGAGAGTATGGATGCCAAATACACTTCAATCCAATCATACAAAAGGTATGAGAGGAAAAACTAAATGCTAGGGAACAAAATGGAAGATTTTGTTGAGGATGGAATGATCATTTCACAAATACAAGAGATATATAGACACACATTTATGAATTTCCATTGTATGGGTGTTGTTACTTATATAAGCTATGAAGTACCTTTCTGGGTGTATGTTAGGAGGTTTTTGTGGCATTTAGTTTCCTTTAGGTCTTCAAATTTCATGGGGAAGCCTTGAGAGTTAGAGCTAATTGTGGGGGATAGAACCTATCCTAAGAGGCATCCAAACTCAAGTGAGATACAATCCTTGTGACAACATCCGTTATTAGGTCTATAGTTCTGGCATCATTTTTTCATTCAACCTTTAAAATAATCCTAATTAAAATCAACCTAATTAGAAAAATAAAACCTTTCAAAAAATTAAATATAATTTTGAAACTCTCTACAAATTATAATATCATAATTTTAACAAATTTTATTTTAAACGTTTATATATTTATAATTTTTTTAAATATCTAATGTAATTACATTAAAACTATTAAAAAAATATTAAAATTATTTCGAAATTAAAAATAACAATGCTCCATCTGGCAATGTGGGCAGCTGCTCCACGGTTTTTGCTCAGTTAGTGGTGTAGTCTTAACGATTTCACGGGTGCAGAATGCGAAACACAAACACTTTGGGAGGAAGACGTGGTCAGTATTTTGCCGTTCAGATAGTGCATATTCAGATTCGTCTATATTTGAGATTAACCATTAAACGGTGTAGTTTTAATTCTATTGTGTTTTATTTTCATAGATACTTTGTGTAGGTAGCCATATTAAATTTTTTCATTTTAGGTAATTGATATCATCTGATTTAATGTTATAATAGTATCTATATTAATGTGTTATTTGAATTTTATGTAAATATATTATATTAATTTGATCTTATTGAATAGTTACATGTCCATAACAATCAATTCAATTTTATTGAAAATAAGAAAATTAATTTGAAATTTATATTTCTAAAATTATAGGAAATTTATATGGTAAAGTACTAATATAATTAAAATATATTTTATTACTTTAGAAGTTTAATTTTATTTTTCTTTACAATGATGGTAAACATATTTATATAAGTGTAGTGTAATTTAATTATTGGATGCATATTTATATAAGTGTAATTTATTTACCAATGTAATTCTCAAGTATATAAAGATTTTGTACAAAGAAATTTTTTAATTTAAATGATTTAAATTATTTTGAAATTTTGTCTACATGGGGTAGCTCAAGCGGCAAGGGCCGTGGAAATGAAGTCTCACCGAACCGGAAGTCTTGGATTGAAATCTTCGGCTACCCTTCCCCCGTTGAGGGGTACTTAATGGACATGTAAATCGAAAAGTCCTGCTCCAGCTTACAAAAAAAAATTATTTTGAAATTTTAAAATTAACTAAAGAAATAAACCTGATAAAAATAAGCTACTAAAATTTATATGTATATTTATTATTTCATTTAATAAAACTAAGTATCAATATTTTTTAATATATATGTGAGAAGGTGTTTTTTTGGTTGGGAAAACACTATTCAGCCTAGCCAATCTCCTCGCTTCATTTTCCCTCCAAACCAATTAGATTTGGACACGTTCACTTATATTTTCACACGAACAAGTTTCTAGCTTATTTTGACAGCTTCGGTCAAGTTTCTTCTGTCAACTTTTGCAGAATTTTGTAGAATTTTGGATGAGCATCCTTCATCCTGGCCGACATGAACCCATCATCCTGGTTTACGCAGTGAAAACCTACGCAGAACCTGATCGGCGAGGTATGACTCCCCAATACCTATGCTTCTGAACACATCTTTATTGCGAGATGTAATTTAAAGTAAGCTGCCTAGATGAATGATGTATTTTAGTGGTGAACATAATACATCGAGTTGATCAATATGATCAACATAATCTACAATGATGAGTGCCCGTTGAGAAACTGTTTTGAGCTTCTCTACGCCTTCAAGGGGGTGATTCACCTCAAAGTCGACGAGTCATGGATGGAACACCCACAGGCATTGAAGCACCAAGAAGGTCGTCCCGACAGACTCGGCTTCCTGCAAGGTATAGAGACTATGCCTTAATGTCTAATATAATGAATGTTGAAGAACCAATTGATTATGAGCAGGCTAAACAACATGAACCATGGATTAATGCTATGAATGATGAGTATGCTTCTATTATGAAAAATCAAACATGGGAATTAGTGGAACTTCCTGAAAATAAAGTTCCAATTGGAAGCAAATGGTTGTACAAAACAAAATTTAAAGCAGATGGTACAATTGATAAATTTAAGGCAAGATTAGTAGCAAAAGGATATGCTCAAAAGGAGGGAATTGATTATGAAGACACTTTTACACCAGTAGCTAAATTGAAAACAATTAGATTACTGATTGCCTTAGCCACAAAACATAATTGGAATATACATCAATTGGATGTCAAATCTTCTTTTCTAAATGGTGATTTAAAGGAAGAAGTTTATTTGGTTCAACCTGAAGGGTTTGTCAAACAGGGACAGGAGCATCTGGTTTGCAGGTTAAGAAAGGCATTGTATGGTTTGAAACAGGCACCAAGATCATGGTATGTAAAGATTGATAC
>APFE030847381.1:0-12294 GCA_000404065.3 Pinus taeda | reverse complement strand
AGATTACATAAGGACTAATCTGGAAGTCCTTTCGAAAGACATCCACCCCATGGACCAAATAGAACTCCACAAGCAGACGGGTGAGATGGTCTATGCCACTTTGGCAGATAAGACCTTGATCAACTATAGGCTGCAAAACAGTTTGAATAACACGGCAGCTCAGCTTGAGTTGGAGAGGGCATCCTCTCAAGCCAAGGACAACAGAATCAAGGCATTAGAAGAAATCATCATAGAGTTTGGGCATGATCCCAATGATGTTAAGGCCATACAGGAGGTCCTTAAACTAAGGGATGCAGATATAGCTACAATTAAGAAGAAGATGAAGATCCCACCATCTCTACATCCACAAACAGATGAAGTTGCCCAGCAGAGGCAACAAAAGGATGTCACTGCATTATTGATGACTCTATATAAAGAGCTGGTGGACACACAGCAAAAGCTGCAGGACACAGAGACAACACTAGAAGCAGCACTACAAAGGAGAGAAGGAGGGCAGTCTTCCAAGCCGCCCACAAAAACAATAGACCTTGAGGAGACCCCTCAAGACACCATCCCTCCAAAGCAACAGGCATCAGAAACAGCTCTAGCCACTACAGAGCCAACCACTACAGCACCACCAACAGAAAAGACTGAGAGCTTAGACATGCAGAAACTAAGGCAAGAACTTCAGGTGCTAGAAGCTCAGATGACAGAGCTCAACCAAGCCAAGGACAGCTTAGCCAAAATACAAGAGAAATATGATAAGTTTAAGCAAAATGTAGCTGAGAGAGAGAGAGAAGTGAAAGCTCTAAAGAAGACAATTGCAGAGCTAGAAAAGCAGCTCAATTTTGAGAAAGTGACAGCAGAGCTCAAGCAAGTGATTTGGACTGCCATTGGAGAATCAATAACTAACCAGTGGGAGTACATTGATGCTATATATGAACAAGTGGGACTCATTGGCAGGGCTAGAAAAGAGCTTCAAAGAGAAAGAAACTCCCTAGGCAACATGGCAGACCTTGCCCCCAGAATGATTGAGGTCCTCAACTATAGGACAAGTTCCCAGCTGGTGAAAATGGGAATTGGTAATAGGACTGAAACCATTTCCCTGATCAAAAGAGCCACAACAATGAAGAATTTAATCCAAACTCTGGACAGGAGAATCCAGGATATGCAAGCAGACATAAACAAGTTTCAGAACAGGTTCATAGCCCTGCAGGACAGAGGGCTCCCCAGCTTGCTAGAATCAGGGAAATTACTCTCTCACGAAAAATATATCAAGAGGGTAAGTGCTTTTGCAGCAATTCAGATTGCTGAGACACCAGGAACATCTGCAGCAGGCCCATTAACAGGGCAAATTCTTTTTGAAAAGTTAGATAATTTGTTTTTTATTAGAAATGAAGTTTCACATCTGTTTGATGAGCCCCCTCATTTCTACAAGTATACAGAAGCTGATGAGACCTTAGGGTCAATTTTGAGGCACCAGCTTCCCCCTCCAGACACATGGCAAGATTTGATAAAGTTACTTTTAAATCAAAGTTGAGAAGAGTAAATATTTTATTAAAAGGTTTATATTACATCAAAAGGGAGGATAAAATCCATGACAGCAAATATGAAGACGCTGAGCCAACTCAGCACAAGCACTCGGCATCAACAGCAACATTAGCAGGTACAGGTGGCAGGGCCAAGAAGATACAAAAATCAAAGTGACAGAGCACTTCATTCTATATTTATGATAAAGCCGCACAACCGACTCCGCAGTGCCCAAAGGTCAAAGATTTATCCTGACAAGAGTAAAAGGCTTTTAAGAAGCATTTATATTTGCAATTACTTCTCATCTACTCTCCTTGTATGAGTGTAAGAGATATTTTCCTCACAGATGACTCCATACCTGAGATATTTTTGTATGTAACCTCTATATATTCCCCCTCGCGTTTGTTTAGAGGGGTTGGACTCCGGATGTAAAGAAGCTCTCGTTTTCCTCTTCTGTTGCTCTTACACTGTAAAGATTCAGGTAGCTAATACAAAGAACAATGGGATTTCTACAGATATTGTCTCTCATGATGCTCTGCTGGTGTGTGGCTCAAAGTTGCAGGATTCCTGTGTATCTCACGGCTCAATAAGTTTTTCTCATGGCTCTTTATTTCACCTGTGTTCATCGTTGTTTCATATGTCTTTCATGCTTTCTACACATTTGAAAATCTAGGTAGTAAAGAAAGAGAATAGTCTCAAGATTTGGTCATTGGCCACCCTGAGCTCAATCTAAGCTGTCTTATATGTTTTCTTCTGAAAAGTATTTAAAGAGTAATTCTTCACTGCTACCCTTAATACTACCACATCACAGTGCGTTGTTGTTTTAGGAATTCAAGTAATTGCTCCTAGATAACAAACCTCTCTTACAATATTCAGCTTAAGTAAAGAAATCTTAATTGCTCTTTGCTGGTTGTTTCCACCCCACTCTCACTACTTACATTTTGTTTCATGGAATACACACAGGCCCTGTATTCATCCCACACTTCAGTCAAAACCTCATGGGAACAGTAGTCCAAGACCCCATTGCCCAATGGATTAGTTACCCCTAAAGTCAGACATTAAAAGCTATCAGAAGCATCCATCCTCCCAACCAAACACAAAAACAAACAAGAATGCACTCAATAACTAGCCTGAAACCTTCACTGAAAGCAGTGACATAACTAATAGAGAGAGCCCTCTCTGACTACAGCTGGGCTAGAAGCTGTATCCCAAAGATTGGTTAGTGGTTACCCCAGCCGTATCCTCTCTGGAGTCAAAGAGGACAACCTGGGTGTTAACATCTGCAAAGACAATTGCATAATGCAAATCTGGTAAGCAATTGTAAATGATGGAAGAAATAATAGATGCATTGTATTGAATAGTTCCCTTCAATGCAATAGTTCTTGAATTGGGATACCTGAGAACTATTGGAGAATTAATATGTCAACATCAGAAAGAGAATTCTTTCTTACAACGAACAGTTCAATCTCTAGGTACGTTTTCTTTCAAAATAATTGTCTCTATCTCAACTCAATGCAATGCATACATGTTCATTGTATATTTCTGAAACGGGTCTTCTTTGATCAATGAGTACAATTTTTTGCCTCCAATTGAAATGGGTTTTGTTTTATCATTGGATACCATTTGTTTGCCATTTCAATAGAAATGGGTTTTGTCCAATCAATGGAAACTCTTAGTTTTCCATTTGCCATTTCGATTAGAATGGGCTTTGTTTAAGCAATAATGCTTTTTATTTTCCATAAATTGAAATGGACTTATTTTGATAAATGGGTGACATTTGTTTGCTTCCAATTGAAATTGATTTTGTTTGATCAATGGTTACTATTGAAAGGGGCTTTGATTGATCAACGGATGCCATTTGTTTGTACTAAACTGAAATGGCTTAAATTGAAATTGTTTTTATCTGTTTCTCCTCAGTTGATATGGGTTTCATTTCTTTTCCCTCGGTTACAATGGGATTCATTTGTTTGTCCTCCATTGAAATGAGTTTCTTTGATTTGAATGGAATGAACCATTGAAGCAGGTTTTATCCATTCAGACTGCATTGAAATGTGTCATTCTCTTGGCACGCCTGTATGTAGATCTAGGTGCAGGGTTAATGCACTTGGGTATGAATTTTGATCTTTATCCTTACACTGTTCACATAATTGTTGCAAGATTTACATCAATATTGGATCCTTTTTAATTTTTCTTTGGTGTATTTTTATGGTCATGGGATATCATTTTCAGTTATTTTAAAGGTGAATAAACGTTGTGGGCATTGTATTGAACAGTTCCCTTCAATGCAATAGTTCTTGGATTGGGATACCTGAGAGCTATTGGATAATTAATATTTCAAAATCAGAAAGAGAATTTTGTCTTGCAAATGAACAGTTCGATCTTCAGGTACATTTTCTTTCAAAATAATTGTCTCCATCTCAACTCAATGTAATGCATACATGTTCATTGTATATGTCTCGCACTACGCATCTGCCACAGACATATTTTAGTGTGATTGTATAACAGCTACATTACCTGGAATAAAAGCTCCCTCATCAAATCATAAGCACAACATGCCCTGAAAAAAAGAACAAGTCAGCTATCTATAGATCTCATGGAGCATCATTTCTGTATGGAAGAAGCAATATGTAGCACTTAATGCTACTCTAAATCTACTTTTGCTTCTCCTACATGGACTAGTAATACTATTATATATACATTTGATAGTCTTCAATCTCATTATAGATGCTTCATTTAATTTTTTTTAATTCTACAGTTTACTGCCATATTAATGAGTTGATTATCAATTCCCATTTTCTTGATTTTCAGTGGGTTAGTATTTGTTTAGGAATTTATTTTTAAACATAACCTTTGCATTTTAATGCTCATCTAAATATCATATATTTGATGCGTTTCTTTTTGTTGCCATTATAAAAAGCAAATATGAATTTCAGGTTCTAATTTACAAGGAAACTTTTAGTTTCAATTGGACCTACATAGAACAGTGACTCTGTATCAGTTAATGGTTGAAGATAGTTTTATACTAGAAACAACAAGATTGCATTTGGGTCTTGCAAAAAATTTGTTTTTTCCTAAGGTCGTGGGAATAAGAACGAACTTTATACCCAGGCATTGTTCATGCTTCTACCACCCTAGCAGGGACTGCTGGTATGACAGTCACTCTCTTGTTTCCATTAACAATTAATTTTCTGAGAAATAAATTTTGGGATTTTGATCATTCAACGTTGGGATTTTCGCAAGGGTTGTAGCAGCAACAAAGTCCAAGCAAGCATGGGACACCCTCCAGACACCCTCCAGACAACCTACCAAGGCATGACAAAAGTCAAGAGAACAAAATTGCAAATGTTGAGAAGAGATTTTGAAACACTTTGTATGAAAGAGATTGAGAATGTAGACTCATTTTTTACACATATAATTTGGTTGGTTACTCAAATCAGGTCTCATGGTGAGACATTTGAAGAAAGGAGAATAGTTGAGAAAGTTTTGAGAAGTTTGCCAGCAAGGTTTGATGCCATTGTTGTGGCCATAGAAGAGACACAGGATCTCTTACAGTTCACAGTAGATGAGCTTCATGCGTCACTGATTTCTCATGAACATAGGCTAAATAGAGCAACAAGATGCTCATTGGAGCATGCCTTCAAGACACAAGTTTCCTTTGGTCAAGGTCAAGGCAGAGGAAGATTATATGCTAGAGGAAGAGGAAGAATCCCACATATAGGTGGAAGAAGCAACCCTTCAAGCTCAAGTGGAAGGGGTAGCAATCAAAATCCAAGTCAAGGCCCATGTCAAAATCAAGCGCAAGGTCAGAGGTATGATAAATCTCAAGTTCAATGTCATTACTGTAAGAAGTATGGCCGTTATGCAAATGAATGTAGAAAGAAACAATATGACATTAGCAACAAGCCAAGTGTAAATTTCACAAAAGAAAATCAGAACCATGACAGCATGTTTTTAGCTTGTAATGTAGCATAAGAAAAACAAAGTGATATATTGTATCTAGATTCAGGGTGTAGCAACCACATGTTAGGGAACATAGAAATGTTTTCCAATCTAGATGAAAGTGTGAAATTTGAAGTGATATTAGGGATTGATAGCAAAGTCTTTGTCATGGGAAAAGGAAGAGTTAATATCCTAACAAAGAAGGGGGAGAAGAAGTACATCTGAGTTGTTTACTTTGTCCCTGGTTTAAAGCATAACCTCATAAGCATTTGACAACTCATGCAAAAGGGTTACAATGTCTTCTTCAAAAATGATGTGTGCACAATTTTGGATAGGCCTCCAAGTAGACAACTGATTTCAAAGGTTCATATGACAAACAATAGAATGTTTCCCCTAAAGATAAGATCAAATTTGAAGGAAGAAGGTGCACAAGCACAACTATCAATGAAATCACAAGAGGATGGAAGAAAAGATGAAATTATCACACAAGTAAACTATCAAGCAGAGGTCAAAGATGAAAACTAGTTATGGCATTTGAGATTTGGACATCTCAACTTTGGAGGTTTGAATTTGCTGCATAGGAAAGGCATGGTGAAGGGTTTTCCACTCATAGAAAAATTGAACAGCCTATGTGAAGGATGTATCTTGGGCAAACAACATAGAGAGACATTTCCAGCAAGAAAGCCAGTATGGGAAAAGACACCTTTGGAGATTGCCCACTCAGATTTATGTGGACCAATGCAGACACCATCAATTGGTGGCAGCCACTATGTATTGACCTTCATAGATGACTACACAAGGAAGACATGGGTCTATCTCCTAAAACATAAAAGGGAAGTGTTTGAGCGTTTTCGCCAGTACAAGGCTCTTGTTGAGAAGCAATGTGGACACTACATCAAAGTCCTTAGGACTGACAGAGGCGGTGAATACATGTCAAGTGATTTCCTATGTTTCTATAGGGAACATGGAATTCAAAAGAAATTTACAACGAGATATACACCTCAGCAAAATGGTGTCAAGGAAAGGAAGAATAGGACCATTATGGAAATGGCAAGGAGTATGTTGAAGGTAAATCATTTGCCAAATGATTATTGGGTTGAAGTTGTTGCTTGTGCAACATATATCTTGAACATACGTCCAACCAAAAGTGTCCAGAACATAGTTCCTGAAGAGGCATGGAGTGGAAGAAAGTATAGTGTCACTCACATAAGAGTCTTTGGATGTGTGGCATATGCACATGTCTCGGATGAGTTGAGGAAGAAGTTGGAGAGCAAGGGGGGAAAATGTATATTTGTCGGATACAGTGATGAATGCAAGGCATACAAACTCTACAATCCATTAACCAAAAGGTCATAATCAACAAAGATGTGTAGTTCATAGAAGAGGAAGCATGGGATGGAATTTTAGAGAAGACAATCAATGTGAAAGCATGTATACCACATGAGGACAAAGAGGAGTTAATAGAAGCAAGTAATTTCTCAATAGTAACTCCTTCTACTCCTATTCAAGCACAACAAAGAAGGCAACAAGGAATACCATCAACAAATAATAGGACAACGTCATGTAGTTAAGCAAGTCCTTCTCCAAGCACGCTGCAAAGTGCAACACCAAGTGACATGTCAAGCCCATCTTCAGCAAGCACAAGAAGCCCAGAATTCAGAAATTTAAATGAAATTTATGAGCAAGATGAAGTTGATATCATTGTTGGTCTGAATTCCTTATTTGCAATATTTTGTCATGTACATGAACCAATCCTTTTTGAAGATGCAATTAGAGATAAAAAAATGGGTTGTGACAATGGAGGAGGAAATAGGAGCAATAGAGAAGAACGACACATGGGAGTTAGTGGATTTGCCGCAAGGAAAACAAGTCATTGGAGTGAAGTGGGTCTATATGACCAAGAACAACATTAAGCAAAAGATTGAAAGGCACAAAGAAAGGCTAGTTGTTAAAGGATATAAGCAACAACATGGAAGAGATTATGCATAGACATTCATGCCAATCGCAAGGATGGAGATGGTGCGTGCAGTTGTGGTGATTGACATGAAAGATAAATGGAAAGTGTATCAAATGGATGTAAAATCAATTTTTCTTGAATAGAGTGCTGAAAGAGGAAGTGCATGTTGCGCAATCACTTCTTTATGAGGTAGAAGACCAAGAAGACAAAGTGTAAAAGTTGAGGAAAGCTCTTTATGGGCTGAAGCAAGCACCACGTGCATGGTATAGCATGATAGGTGCTTACTTGTTGGACACTGGTTTCAACAAATGTGACAGTGAGCCTACTCTCTACATCAAAGAGAATGATAGTAAGATTCTCATTATTGTCTTATATTTAGATGATTTAATTTTTACAAACAATGATGATTTCCTCATCGTTGATTTCAAACAAGTCATGAAGAATAGATTTGAAATGACTGACTTGAGTTTATTAAGGTATTTTTTGGGCATAGAAGTAAAGGAAACAAAAAATGGTATTTTTATCTCTCAAGCAAAGTATGTAGCAGACATTTTGGAGAGGTTTAAAATGCAGAACAATAAGCCTGCACCAACTCCAAATCTCATGGGGTTGAAGTTGAGCAAAGAAGGTTGCAGCAGCAATGTCAATCCGACATTATACAAGAGTATGATAGGAAGCTTGATGTATTTAGCCGCTATTAGACCAGATATAGTGTAAGCAGTGAGTTTGGTGTCGAGGTTCATGGAGACACCCAGGGAGACACATCGACAAGGAGCAAAAATGGTTCTAAGGTATGTCAATGGGACAAGACAACATGACAGTTTTGTA
Organism: Pinus taeda; assembly: GCA_000404065.3. Lineage (NCBI taxonomy): Eukaryota > Viridiplantae > Streptophyta > Pinopsida > Pinales > Pinaceae > Pinus > Pinus taeda. The sequence goes on along the minus strand of APFE030847381.1, from coordinate 4,061 downwards.
CATCGCAACAGATGATTTCAGTTTGGTTGGCTACTCTGGCATTGATTGGGTAGGAAGTGTCGATGACAGAAAGAGCACGTCAGGATATGTTTTTCATTTGGTTTCCAGAGTCATTTCATGGGCCTCCAAGAAGAAGCCAATAGTGTCACTGTCCACAGCAGAAGCTGAATATATCGCCGCAACAACAACGACGTGTCATGCAGTTTGGATGAGAAGGATGCTGAGGGATCTTCACCATGACCAAGAGGGAACGACAACTATAACAATTGCATTGTCAAAGAATTATGTTTTTGACAAGAGGAGCAAGCATATTGATGCTAAATATCATTTTATCAGATAGTTGATTAACAATGATGAAATTGTGTTGAATCACTGTAGGTCACAAGAAAAATTTGCTGATATTTTCGCAAAAGCCATTGGCACGTGAAAGTTTTGTTTATCTCATACACAGTTTTGGAATTGTCAATGGCAGCAGTTGTGATTAAGGGGGAGTGTTGAAAATAATAATCCCAACCATCGCCTTAAACAAACCGACAAACACCATACTTTCCCAGTGAACCACTGCACAGTTGCAATTTTGTTTGCATGGGAAAGTAACTGTCAATGGCGACAGTTGTGATTAAAGGTGAGTGTTGGAAATAATAATCCCAACCATCGCCTTAAACAAATTGACAAACACCATGCTTTCCCAGTCAACCACTGCATGGTTGCAATTTTGTTTGCATGGGAAAGGACCAAAGTTAGAGTAACAGTGTTAGAGTAACAGTGCATCGCTGACCATTCCATTCCGCAACACAACAGAAAAATTAAATCATTTAATGAAGTTTTGTAAATAAGTATGAGCAAGCATTCACTCTGCAATTGTTGCTCACATTCCACAACATCTTCGAGTTGAGAAAACGAATTATTATGTAAATTCACCCCTCATGAGTATCAATTATTTGCTCTTCATGTATTAATGTCAGATTTATATGTTAACAAAAATCAAATATTTATATTACAAAACATTACAACTATTCCATAATGAACTCAATACTGCTAACTCACTTCTTACTCTTCCTTTTATCATTCAAAACTAAATTTACTTCGTCAATACTGCTCACTCACTTCTTACTCTTCCTTTCATCATTCAAAACTAAATTTACTTGGTGAAAAAATAAATAAATCATAAACCTAAATCCAAATGCTACCTCTTCAAACATATTTAATGAAAATTCATATGCAAAATAATAGTTCTGCAATGTCCGCTATACAACTCCATTCCACGTATAAGTAACGAAGTAACAGTACGTAGTACTTCTGCGAAAATAACCTAAAAGTCTTTATTATAGAAGTTTATATGAAATCAAAAAGCTTACAAAATGTCAGCCAATAATAACCATGCCGAAACAATACATAGTAGTGCCCAGAGAAATTGTAAAAGAAGCTGTGCAATTTTGAGTCTGGATTAACTGGCTAACAATACCAGGATCTGAGTTTGGATTTCAAGCTATCCTTGCTCAGTTTCTTCAGAGCTATTTTGAACATAGCAATCAGAACGACAGCATCAAGAGCTGCATATTGCAGCTGACTGCGGCTCAAGGGACGTTGCCCCCAGTCACTCATTTGATATGATTTGTCTAAACGCCCATTCAAAAGCTCTTCTGCTACGCCAGAAAGACCCCCTCGAAGGTGTGCGTAAATCCTTTGAAAGTCTAAAGTGGGTTTACACAAGCTAGAACACTCTAGATATTCATAGGAACCGTAAAGTTGATTCAAATCGTTGTTGAGAGCATAACCCACCTTCCAAACACTAGGAGAATGGAACATTGGTTTGAGGCAGTCACTCAAGGCATCTGGTTCTGTCCGTGATAGCCTTAACATGTCAAATATGTGTAAATGTGTTAGAAAACCTGCACAGATGAATCTAGCTAGTAAAGGTTGAACACACAGCTTTGCAGAGCAAAAACATTAAAAGAAAATTGAAAGAAGAAAAGAATGATTCATTAGAAAATATGTTACAATGCTCATTATATAGCATTATTGGGTGAAGATCCCAAGGTAATGAACTATAGTGGGTGAAGATCCCAAGGTAATGAACTATAGTGGTGATCAATGAGAAGACTCAACACCTACAACAAGTTCTGGAGATAACTAGTCAGTTGCGGAGTTAAAGAAGGAGCAAATCAAGGAGTAAGTCATGCAAAAGGAATCTTGCATGCAATCCCATGCTCTAACTAAGAGTCCGCATGTAGATGTGTAATAGTTGCATGTAGTTGCATGCTTTTAACTAAGAGTCCGCATGCATGCAATCCAATGCTCTAATTGAGAGTCTGCATGTAGGTGTAGTAGTTCCAACCCCCCCCCCCTGAACACCACTATGGGGAAAAATAGAAAATGGGCCCCGACAACTAAGGCCAAAGGTCACCCAAAATACAGTGCAACATGTATTAAAATTGAGGAAAGAGGGAAAACCTCGTGGGAAAAACCCCCCCTCAAAATATAATGTAATCAAAAGAAAAGAGGAAGAAAAGACAGTTGCTAAGCAACTGTGTCCTTCACTCCAAGACGATCACGCAGAGAGCGAAACTTCTGCTCAGTGAATGTCTTGGTGAAGATGTCTGCAGTTTGTTCGGCTGAGGGACAGAACTGCAAATCAATGACCCGATCATGTACTAAGTCTCTGATGTAGTGCATATGGATCTCTATGTGCTTCGTCCGCTGCCGCTGTACTGGATCCCTGCAAAATTTGAGAGTGCTCTGGTTGTCACACCAGATGACAATGGGCTGGCGGAACTGAACACCCAACTCAGTGAGGAAGTGTTGTAGCCACAGAGCCTGAATGGTGATGTTGACTACTCCTCTGTACTCGGCCTCAGCTGAAGAGAGAGCAATAGCAGCCTGCTTCTTGCTCGACCAACAGATAGGGCCAGATCCTAGACTGAGTGAATAGCTGGAGGTGGACTTGCGATCAATGCTGTCTCCCGCCCAATCAGAATCTGTAAAGCCAAAGAGATTCAATGCACTGCCTACTGCATAGTGAATCCCGAAGGTGATGGTGCCCTGCACATATCGAAGGATGTGCTTGGCAGCATTCCAGTGTAGCTCATGCGGCTCCTGCATGTATCTGGAAACTGCCCCTACTGCATATGAGAGATCTGGTCTGGAGTGGGTGAGGTACAATAAGCTCCCCACTAGCTGTCGGTAGAGAGTGCTGTCAACTAATGGAGTGTCACCTCCATCCTCAAGGCGGACTCCAGACAGAAAAGGAGTCGGTGCTGGCTTGCAGTCAGCCATGCGAAACCTCTCGAGGAAATCCCGTGCATACTTAGCCTGAGAGAGTTTGATGCCTGTGGCATCTTGGCTAATCTCAAGACCAAGAAAGAAGTGTAATGGACCCATGTCCGTCATTGAGAACCTATCATGCAAGGCCCTCTTGACTGTAGCAATGGCTGAAGCCGAGCTGCCAGTGATTAGGAGATCATCTACATACAAAACTAAGATAAGAAGAGAATCATGTGTCGTAAGCATGTAAACATTCAGATCAGACTTACATCTTTCAAAGTTTTGTGATAAGAGAAAAGAATCCATCTTCGCGTACCAAGCTCTCGGGGCCTGCTTAAGGCCGTAGAGAGATTTCTTTAGTCTACAGACCAAAGATGAATCCTGAATGAAACCATGTGGCTGCTCCATGTAGATCTCCTCGGATAGGTCTCCATGAAGAAAGGCATTCTTCACATCCATCTGATGTACTTCCCACCATTGGGCAGCTGCAATGGCAAGTGTAAGGCGTATGGAATCCATCTTTGCTACTGGAACAAAGGTCTCGTCATAATCAATGCCATGCACTTGTTGGAAGCCTTTAGCTACTAGCCTCGCTTTCCATCTGGTGATTTAGCCATCTGCAGCACTCTTGGTCCTGTAGACCCATTTGCATCGGACAAGTTTCCTTGCTGAAGGAAGGGCGACCAGATCCCAAGTCTAGTTCTCAAGGAGGGAGTTATACTCCTCCTCCATGGCGGACTCCCAAGATGGATGCCCAGCAGCCTCAGCATAAGACTGTGGATCAGAAGACTGAACCA
>APFE030847379.1:0-11738 GCA_000404065.3 Pinus taeda | reverse complement strand
AATTGTTTCCCAATTCAAGCGCCACATAAATTATCAACCCGAGGAAGTCTTTTTATTTCAAAGGTAGTCTCGCACTGTATGTGCTCAATTTCAAAAGCAAAAAGAAATGTTGTAGTAAAGAAAGAACGCACAGTCATTAATCTACTGATTCACAGTTCATTTAATCAAAGCTGTAGCTAATTAAGTTATAATGGGGGTAATCCCTCTGTTGCAATATAATTCAAACAAAGGGGAATCAAAAGGAAAGAATTCAATAAACCACAGCAGGAACAGGACCCTATTCCTTAGTAAGGAACTTCAGCACCTGCTGCCTGACATCTCATCACACTATAACCCAAGAGATCAAGACCCTATTCCTGTAAGCAGGAACCTTCAGCACCTGTTCTCTGGTTCTATTCACACTGCAGATAAAATGAAGCAGTTAAGGGAAACAGAACCCTGTTCCTGTATGCAGGAACCTTCAGCACCTGTCTCCAATCATCACTCATTCATGCAATCAAATCAGAAACAGATATCTCAATTACTACGAGTGCAATCATTCCATACATGCAGTTGCTAAGGGAACAGAGTAGTATTCAAGCTATGTGACCAGTGTCTAACAACAGGATCAAAATGAAGTGCAACCATATAAACGATTAAACAAATTACAAAAACTAATGGGCGAATCTTGTGAGGAAGGCGGGCCCTTTCCTTCTCACAAGATTCCCCGGGAGAAAGAATTAAATTAGAACAATCAAAAAGAAAATTTATTCATTTGTCAAGTCACTGATATATTATAAATGGAGACTAGCTCCAGTCTTTACACAGTATGCTCTTCTCCTGTTACAATGACTGACTGACCGACCCCTTCTAATGATGATGTCTCCTCTTTTTAAAGAGGAGACATCATTTACAATTTACATCAAAGCAAATCTTCAATCTGTTCTTTTTCCCAAAACAGGATCATTCAGTTCCTTGTACACAAAATACTGTTACAACAGAGATAACAAGAATGCTATCTTCAGGATAATCCAGGTAATCATTTCTTTGAACTGCTGTCATCATTCCTCAAAAGGCTCTTCCAGAATCGCAAATTTCGGCCAACGGAATTTGCGTGTTTGACGGCTGTTTCAGCAACTGGGTCAGCTGTTTCAGCAACGGAGCCAGCTGTTTCAGCAACGGCCGCATATGCTTATCTGCAACCTTTGGATTTTTATTAGCAATGATGCACTTCAACTAATAGAATATAAGAGTATTATGGAATTAAATGCAAAACAGATTAATCATATAATAAAGAAGAGGTTTTTATATACCTTGGGAAAAAGCGAATGAAAATGATACTGGGATTCATGGTTATAGGGGTAAGTGGTATCAAAATATGTAGCAAAAATGATACATAGTGGGGTCCTAACAGGTAGCTCGGTTTGACAAACTGTCAAGACTGTTGGAATTCTCTCACCAATCTCTATAATGGGTCTCCATGTTCCTCATAATTTGAAACTTCACCATAAATCCATTTTTTCCATGAGGTCTCACTTTGGCACATTAAATCAAATCTCTTAATATGAGTCACATGTATTCTCGTACCACTTTTCCTTTGAACTTTTAGAATTATGAGTTGTTGTCACAACTAATCGCTATTTACTCATTCTATTATGGCGCACTGTGAGCCTTTCCCATGTGGAAGCATCATATAGTCACCTTTCTTCAAAGAATTAGAGATGAGTCACCCCTACATCTATGGAGTCTGTTCAAAGTCCCATTGAGTCCTATTACGATATATTATCCATCTATGTGTCACATTCATCCCATTTTACTTATATTTGACCTCCATCTATCCTCATGTGCCTTTGAAAATCCTCTGTCTGAGTAATTGACCATCCCTTATGGAATTGTGTCAATCACTATGAGGTCAACCTTGCATGTTATGCTCTGACAAGGTAAATCATAACTCTAGGAGTCCCCATATCTTCCAATTATCATCCCTAGTGTTAGTCGTTATTAGCCATAATATTATGATCCTTGTGCCTTTGTTGAGGATTCATAATTGCCTAAACTCTGGTGGGCTTGCTTTTGTTAACATCAACACATTTATTCCAGAAGAGTAGTTTAGAGGATGGTGTACCTTGGTTTCATCTTTCATCCTTTCTTGGTGACTCTAATCAAGAAAAGTGAATCATTATTTCCCTTTTACTTGGTTTTTTCTTGCATGCTCAAATTCAACTCATTATCACACGATCAAGAAACATACACTTGGTGGTTTAGTGATCTAGCAGATTTTCCTAGATTTTCTAAGGTGTGTGAGATGTTCTAGACCTCATGAGGGAATGTCACTTTAGGCAGCCCCTCACATACCTAGATGTTAGAAAATTATGATCTAGCCTCAAAAGAAGATATTTTTATTTGAATGGCTTTGTTTTTGCCAAACGCATAACTCACAACATGAACCTCTATTTAAAAGGGTCCATTGAGATATTTAAATACCTCTCCTATTCATCAAGGCTTCTTTGGTTGTGATCTGCCACCCCCCCCCTCTTCACCACACCAACGTGGGGAAATTATGTCTCATGTCCTCAAATCAACATACTTAATTGTATCAATCTTGGCCATTGTATTCGAGGAAATTATGTATATGGGGATCATTATCTCATTCTATCATTTTTTGCCGCATTGATGCCAGCATATCATGTATCATATACTATGTACCCCAGACCTATATTGTTAGGAACACCATTATCATTTGTACTCGGTTATCTCGTAGGTATGGGTATATCTCCCTTGCCTTATTGAGATCTTGTACTCATCAATAAAGGAAACTTTTATATCATAGGTAGGTTTCACCCCATCCAACTTCACTCTTTCCTATTACTTGAGTGACCTCTCTCTCTCGCTATGACTTCCCTTCGGTGTTTTGCGAAAGTGAAGCTACAACATATTTCCATCATACGATGTGCTCATCAAACTCTTATGTTGGGACACAATCTATTATCACCGAAAAAATGATCACCTAGTCATGTATTACTAGGTTGATGAAAATGCACCATGTAGGATAGGTTTTTACATATTAAAACCTTCTTTTACCTTAGGCAATAATTTAGTGAACCAATTTCCTAAAGTATGTCGTTGCATTCTAGACTACTACATGGAGGGGAATTTTAAGACATTTTTTCAAGACAAAATAAATATTTTGTCTTAAAATTTTCAATATGATGCACTAGTAAAAAAGGTAAAGGATTAGGGGTGATGGTTTCTTTGGGAAGTAGAGTGATTGAGGTTGAAAACAAATAATGGGATTTAGGGTGATGGAGTCTGAAAACAGAGGTGTGCATCGTGAGAGGAGCGATGGAGGAACTTTCGAAGAACGTTAATGGATGGTAACATAGTTGGAGTACTTTTCGGGGTCTCCATTGATTGTGTTTTAATATGTTTTTTTTACCGTTTTATTTATTTTGAACGCTACTTATATACATTGGTTGTTGTTATTAGCAAATTGTCGTGCTAGATTGGCAACATGGATTAGATTCACTTCAAGGATTGTTGAAAAATGTGGAAAGAAATTCTCAATTTGATTTTGGCTTGACTAAATTGAGAAAATTTTAATTTCCACATCAGCAGACAACTTGGATGCACTTAGCTTGTATTACATGGTTTGTGTCACCCATTTTACTCAATAAATTCGAGTTGGAGGAGTTAGAGTTCAATTAAGCATGTGTGATTTCTAATTTGTAGCAGTCAAAGTCAGTTATCTCAAGTTGTTTTCAATTAAACTAGGTCTAACTGTTGGAGGAACTAGCGGAAGGCTAGTTGTGCAGTGAGACTTCAGTCAATTGCAATGATCATATAGTTAAGTGATCAATCATCCCAAAATTGATGGTGCATGCAAACAATTCGAGTTCCCCAGATATGGTTGTGCAGAGTTGATTAAATCAATTGTAATACGTCTATATTCATAAGATTGATGCAAGAAGGCATTGGAGTTATTAGAAGATTGCTTTCCCCACGAAAAATATCGTGTGCATGTATTTTATTTCTTATTGCATGTCTAAATTTTTTGTTCTAAATTTTGAATTAACTTTCGCAGAGTAGTAGAGTAGTTCTGTGTCTTATGATTTTGAAAAAACTTCATGATGAATTGCAAATCTACACCATAATTTCTACATTGTACATTGTATCATAGCAGGATTCACATTAGAGCATGAATTTTGAATTTGTTTCTCAGGGGGTTCGAATTTCCAATTTAGTGTAGCAAGATCTCTTAGGAAGTAAAAATATGACCTTCAATGGGCTGAGGCTAGAGTATTCCTTGGAAGGCAACTCTAATTTCATTGACTGCAAGGATCACATGGAGGAGGTATTCAATGAAAATGGATTGCTAGAACACATCAAGAGAGATGTTACAAAACCAGAAGAATCTGATGCCCAAAACCTTGCTCAGTCAAAGAAAGTTGTAGCCAAGGTGTGGATAATAATATTGGAGGGAGTACGAGACCACATTTTCAGCAATCTCCATGGGAAAGAAAATCCTTATGGAATGCAGGAGGCACTCAAAAATCTATTCTAGAATAGTAGTCACCACAAAAAGTTGGTGCTCAAGGATAAACTTTGAAATATCAAGATGTAGAAGTATGACTTTACCCCGCAATATTTGAGGAGGTTCACACAAGTTCATGATGAGCTTGCAGGAGTCGGTGTTACTCTTTCAAAGGATGACTTGGTAAGAGTATCCGTTTTGGGTCTTCCCAAGAGTTGGCATACCTATCAAGATTAAGTGAATGAGAGGGGGAAACTATCGAATTGGGAACACTTATGGTACGATTTGGCACAAGAGGAAATAAGGCAGAATACTAGAGATGGGACCTCATCCAAGGGCAAGGATGAAGAAAAATTTGCATTGGTTGGAAAGGGGAAGAAGGGAAAAGGGGAAGAAATCTAAAACTAAACCAGAATCCAACCAAGGGAGAAAGAAGAAAGATTTGTCAAAAATTAAATCCTTCCATTGTCACGAATATGAGCACTATGCCATGAAGTGCCCACAGAAAGAGGCAAGTGAGAAGACCTTAGGAGGAGTAGTGGGTGAAGCCTTGGATTCATAGTTCGACCTTGACTTTACCCTTACCGCATGCATGTCCAACATAGTGACGGGGAGTGTGTGGTATTAGGACTCAGGTGCATTGTTCCACATGACAGGGTGTAGAGACTTTTCAGTGACTTGGAGGAGAAAGATCTCCATATGTACATCAAGCTAGGGGACAACGGAAGGTACAACATGGCCAGTATTGGTACAGTCAACATTTAGAGGGAGTCAGGCTCCCCTCTTAGGCTCAAGGATGTCATGTTTGTTGTAGGCCTAAAGAAAAATCTCAACTCTGTTTCCCGTTTGGAAGACTGTGGTTATGACGTGATATTCAACAAAGGAAAAACATTCCTGAGACACATAGCCACGAGACAGGTGAAGAGGATCGAGGTTCATGTGAAGAATCTATATAATTTAGATGTGGAATATTATGTTGCATTAAAAACTAAGGAAGAGAAAGTGCAGGGCCATGATGTAGGTGAACTTTAGCACATAAGCCTTGGCCATTTGCATCATGGCACCTAGAATAGTATACAACAAATATCCACTAGCCTCCCTAAAGTAGCACTTAAGCAGTGGGATATATGCAAAGGATGTACCTTGGGGAAGTACATAAAATTTGAATTTCATGATCGGGACAACAAAGCACATGCAATCAAAGAAAGGATCCACTTTGATCTCTGTGGACCTTTCTTTATATCCTCCACTGCCTGACACAAATATTTTGTCCTTTTTATTGATGACTTCTCACATAAGTGTTGGATCTCTTCATGCAGAACAAAGATGGGACATTCTCCAAGTTCATAGAATTCAAGGCACTGTTTGAGAAAGAAACCAACAAGAAGGTGAAGGCTCTCTTGAGCAATAATGGAGGTGTGTATGTGTTGAATGAATTTAAAAATTTATGTGTGAGAGAAGGCGTTCGATGAGAGTTGACAACAACCCACAACCCACATTAGAATGGGGTGGTTGAGAGAAATATCCATAACATTTTCGGAGCAACAAGGGTGATGTTGCATGACCAAGGCCTACCTCTGCATTAGTGGGTTGAGGCATGCAATACAATAGTTTATTTGCAGAAATTAAGTTCTCGTCAGATTCTTGGCATGATATTACACCAGGGGAGGCTTTCTCAGGAAGAAAGCCAAATGTCTCGCACTTCAAGATTTTTGGAGCCTCTGTTTACTGCCATGTATCCAAAGAATCAAGGAAGAAGCTTTAGTCAATAGTAAAATTTGGGGTGTTTGTGGGTTACACAAATACTCCCCATAACTAACATGTGTACTTGCCATCACTCATAATGATAGTTATGTGAAAGGATGTAGATTTTGATGAGGAGAAATCTATGTGGTGCTCTCTTGAGAGGGAGCTTTAGAGGCCACCAAAAGATGAGATTTTAGCTCAAAAAGAGGAACCTCAAGAATTTTTTGAGAAACCACAAATTGTTGAGCAGAGAGTGGAGACATTCACTAAAGCAAAACCTCCAAAGAAGGCAAAAAAAAAACTAAGGAAGTTGATAGACTTGTGCAGCATGCGAGGGAGAATGTGTGATGTCCTTCAAATTTGCGTAAGCAAAGTAGGTCACCTGAGAGGTACAATGGCGACATGGCTCTTATGACTGAGCTTATAGAGATTGAGCCATCCTATTTTGAGGAAGAAATAGAGAAACATATATGGGTTGATGCAATGGTGGAGGAATATGAATCCACTGCAAAGAACCGTGTTTGGGAAAAGATCCCAAGAACAACATATAAATAAATAGTGGGTTTGAGATGGATCTTCAAGGTGAAGCAGGCAAAAAACAGAAGAATAGGGAAGTATAAGGCCAGATGTGTGGCCAAGGGGTACTCTTAAGTTGAGGGAATTGACTATGAGGAGACATTTTCTCTTGTAGTAAGGTACTCATCCATTAGATCAATTCTTTGTCTCGCTACACAAATGGGGTGGAATATCCACCAGATGGGTGTAAAAACAACATTTTTGAATGGGGTTATTAAGGAGGAGGTGTACATAGAGTAACAAAAAGGTTTTGAGACATTTGATCAAGAGTATCATGTGTGAAAACTCAAGTGAACACTGTATGATCTCAAGCAAGCACCTCGTGCTTGATACACCAAGATCAATAGTTATCTCACCGATTTGGGCTTCACCATAAGTGAACCAGATGTAAACCTCATCACGTATGGATAGAAGGTAAATTTCTTATTATTTTCTTATATGTTGATAACTTTGTTTTAGCTAGTGATGAGACGTTGATTATAGCTTGCAAGGAGGACCTTGCAAGGGAATTTTAAATGAAGGACATGGGTCTCATGCACTACTTTCTCAGGTTGGAAGTATGACAAGGTGATGTGTAATTATTTGTCTCTCAAGGCAAGTATGAAAATGAGATACTGCAGAGATTCTGCATGGAGAGTTCTAAACCCAGGGAAACACCTCTAACGAACAACTAGAGGAAGGAGGATGCCACTTCAGGTGAAGTGGATGCTACCATTTATCGACAACTAGCGGGTCCACTCATGTATCTTGTGAACACATGACCAGATATGTGATGTGCAGTCAACGAGCTAAGACACACTATGGTTAGGTCAACCAAATATTCTGGAAGGCAACTAAGCATGTTTTACGGTACCTCACAGGCACTACCCAATTTGGGTTATGGTATATACAAGCAGAGGGCGTGAAGTTGTGCGGCTTCATAGATGCAGGTTGGGCATGAAGTCCATTAGAATGAAAGAGTACATCAAGTGTAACTTTTAGTGTTGGGTTTGTAGTTGTTTCTTGGTACAACAGGAAGCAAAGATCTGTGGTGCTCAGCTAGACAAAAGCATAATACATGGCTGCAAGTCAAGAAACATTTGAGGCGATATGGATGAGAAAGATACTTGTTGGACTATTTGGTCAGATGATGGATCCAATTGTGATAATTAGAGTTTCATAAATCTCTCTGAGAATCTTATATTTCATGATCAATCCAAGCATATAGATATCCAATATCACCATTTACAAGACTGTGTCTAGAGGCAGATGATGTTGCTACACTCCATTGTGATAAAGGACTAAGATGTTGACATTTTGACAAAATATTTGTCAAGAGGGAAGTTCAAATTCCTTAGGTGTAGGATAGGGGTAGTTGATAATCCCTTTCTTGTAGAGAGGGAGTCTTAAAAAATGTAGCAAGAAATTCTCAATTTGATTTTTCCTTGATTAAATTGAGAAAAATTGAATTTCCACATCAACAGACAGCTTGGATGCGGTTAACTTGTGTGACATGGCTTGTGTCACCTGGTTTACATAGTAAATTCGAGTTGGAGGAGTTATATTTCAGTTAAGCATGTATGCTTGTTAATTTGTAGCAATCAAAGTCAGTTATCTCAAGTTATTTTTAGTTAAACTAGTTCCAACTGCTTGAGGAACTAGTGGAAGGCCAATTGTGTAGTGGAACTTCAGTCAAACTCAATGATAATCCAGTTAACTAATCAATCAACACAAAATAGATAATGCATGGAGAATTTGAGTCCCCCAGCTGTGGTGGAGATTCCAAGGTAGTGTAACATCAACTGTAGACTAGCCTTGAGCGTACAGGTGTTGCATACAGTCAGATGATCAACCTTGGGAATTTCGCAATCCATTTTCTAAAAATTCCTAAATAATAGGGACCTAATTTCTCAAGGAATTGCGCAAGGAAATATGGGCTCAAGAAGAGGTAGAAATTTACTAAGTCTAGCTTAGAGCTTCTCAGTGAGCAGAGAGACAAGTTATTCACTTGTAGATTGTGCTCAATTGAGAAAATAAATTGCAATACATTTCTATTGATCATATAAGTGCAAACAGACATTGGGGTTTTACGCATATTGTTTCCCTTAGGAAAACTTTTGTGTGCATGTGTATTTCTTATTGCATGTATGAAAGTTTGGTTCTAAATTGTGAATTAACTTCCAGAGAGAAGTAGAGTAGGCTTGTGTCTTATGATTTTGATTAAAACTTCATGAGTAGTTGCAACTCTACACCATAATTTCTACAAGGATGGTGGAGGAAAATTACAGAATATTCGTTAGTAGACAATATGCCTTGTTAGCTTCCTGTTGCAGCAGGTTATTCATATTTCATGATTGACATTTTACAGGCCAAATATGTCGTACTTGTCATGCTGCAATGCTCCACATTTGCTTAACAGCCTCCAAGCGAAGAAGGCTACTCAGAGTTCATTCAATTGCCTTCCAATTTTTGAGAAAGTTATTCCGGTATCGCCAATTTTCAGTTAAAGGTAGGTCCAAACAGCTTAATCTTGGTCTCCTTAGGTTTAAATTTCCTGTTTTAGAATATAGAGAATGTAAATCTGTCCAAACAGTTTAATCTTGGTAGATTCTTAGATAGGTAGAGAAGTAGAGGAATCCAACAGTTTAATTTGGGCCCTCAGACGAAATAAGGGTAGTCTGTAGATAGGAAAGCATCAAAAGAAAAATGGAATGATGGGTTTGCAAGTCTAAGTGCACCCAAATCAAAAGAAGAAAAAATGCTATGTGAGTAGGCTGGGTAGGTAGTTCCGAGGTTGTTGAATCCTAATTGCTGATCAGTTCGAGGTTTTCAGGTGTCATCTCACTCAGGACACAATCAGCAGGCAGTTCTATGCGAAAATCTCAAAAGAGGTATAACTAACCCCCCTTATCCACTTTCCCCAACCACTAACTAACTTCCCCAAAAGAGGTCAAGATCTGCTTGATACCTCTTAAGTTCCATCATGTTCATACCATTTGCTTGAGTTAAGATCTGCTTTACTCAAAGTTGTTCCATACTTTCTCTAAAGAATGGTTCTTCCCCCTCATAACAGCCTAAGGTCTCCTGAACTTAGCGCTTTCTTACCATCTCCATATTAACCACTAACATTATTATTTAGCTCCCTATTTTTCCCGTCCCCCTACTATTATTAAGTAAATCATCCCCTATGTAAATATCCCTCCCCCTGGTTGAGAAATAACCATAAGTACCCCCGGGAATTGCTCAGTTTACCTGAAACTTAGCAAGAACCCTCACCCTTTAAACCATCTTGCAAATACAATGGACTCCTTCCAAAGTATAAACTCCCTCTGAGGTGATCAGACCCCTTCTGAAACCTCAATTTCCTTTCACACCCACTTACTCACTCCCTTTTCGACCTCAACAAACCCCTGTTGACTTCCTTAACACTCCGCAGACCCTTAAAAGCCAGATCGCATCGCAAGATCGCAGTTTCCTCCCCACACAATTATGACCCATCCGTCGCCACCCGATGCGAAATCGCGATATCGGCGGTCGCAAGCGCCAAATGTCCAACTCAAACACCCTCCGTTCCCCATCGATGCGATATTGCGATCGCATCGGTGCTAGTTCATCACATTACCTTCAATATCAGCACCTCGACATGTCATTTTGTACCAGGGACCCACCACAACTGACGTCATCCACCGTACAGCCGACGTCATGCTAACGTCAGCAGCCAGAAATCCGAAACTTCGCGTAGGAAGAGAAATCGCACTTCGAAGCTCCAGAACAAGAAACAGAGGAATATTTTGATTCCTTAGCCCGTTGTGCGCCGAAAAAGCCCGAAAATCGCCTGATCGTGCCGAATTGATCCGGTTTAAATACAGCAGAAGATCAATGATAGAGTTTAAACTGTATCAGATCAAATCATCAGGTATCGAGCGTGTCAAAGAGTATCAGTAGGCGGCGGAAGCCATCAATGTAGCGGCAAAGAGTATCAGTTAAAATCTTGAGCAGCGACCCGAAGCAGGAGAACATTTAATACCTTCCAGCAGATTCAAAGAAAGAGGGCAAAACCACTCGAAGCCCTCAAATCATAATTATTGCACATTTAACTCACACCAGAGCAGAACTACAGTTACCAAAGCACAATCATTTCAGCAGCACCGCATCAAGCCTCCAAGGGCCACATTGTGATCTTTTATGATTCAGCTGCCTCCAGCGCAGCCAAAAGATCTACCTGCATTTAATTCTAGCAATACTTAGATTTTTTGAAGAGTTTTCTAGCAGAACTGTTTAGGTCAATTATAATGAATGTCTTTCCGATATTTTTCCTATATATACCACCCTGAGCAATGTAGCAAGGTATTGGTTGGTTGGTAGTAGGTTGGTTAGTCTGCTTCCCAGCATTTTCTCCAAGTAGAGACCCGCACTGTAATTGTCATATTTTCCATAATCAAAGATTGCTGAAAGCATGGATTGCGAAGCTACTTGATGTGTTCAATTGGCCAAGGAATGATTACAAAGTTCCTGTGCTTCTACATGATTCAATAAGTGTTTCTCTCCTCTGTTAATTTCCATGTTTTTTACCACCGATACGCCTTCTAAATTGCAGAAAAAAAGAATAGCTTAAGATTTGTTTCACTATACCTTAAGTTCAATTTCTGCGTTTTTCTATGTTTTCTTCAGAAATAGCTATGAGCATGTATACTTAAATGATCTTGTTTACGTTGTTTCTTTCACATATGAATGCATGTTTAGGAATTCTTAACTGCTCCTGGATCCTATTCATCCATTTCTCCTCTTTTTTAGCATGATGAAATGATTCTCCTTTGCCTTTCATCCCTGATTTTCATTCCATACTTTTAGTAGATTGATAATTGTATCCTGTGTGGCTATCCTGCTCCATAATCCCCTTGTGACCAAGAAAACACAATAGCAAGCC